>JAQFYG010000099.1:0-52833 GCA_034694325.1 Entomobrya corticalis
ATACCCGGGAATTAATTTTGGTTTCCCGGCATTTGGTTTCATTAGGATTTTGAAGAATTTAGATTTCCGTGGAACATGACGACGGACTTGCTGCTTTATTCTATTGGCATTGATATTTGGCAAATTTGTTAAGAATGATAATAATGCTAAATGGCAATCTTAATGATAGACTAATATCGTCTTCACCTTATCATGATGGACTGAAACACATGAAACTCATTGCAATTTCCTATTTCCCTTTTAAAGCCTTGAAATACCGTTACAATACCGACAGCATCGTCATTAATAACTTTACAGCTTGGTATCCCACCATGATATCGTAAAGTATGTCCAATCATGTACTTTACTACCATTCGCTACTGCTGCTCCCTCACTATCGTCACCATTTCATCCCGGTGAAAAGACTAAAATCTAAACGTAGAAGAAACTCAGATTCAATTCATTCATTCCTCTAGTTTTCTTTGAACACGTAGATAAGCTTATTGGAAAAGAACAGAACTCAATTAGCCAAGTTGAAACTAATACAGCGTGCACGTCATAGTCATCATCATTCTATATATAGGTGAGATAATACCTGCTATTATAACTTTGCACAACGTTTTAATGCCCGTTTGTGTACATACTGTATCAAGAAATAATACAAAACAACAACAAAAAACTACCTTTCATACTTCATACAGTAGCTTTATTGATAATCCTATTTATTTGCTACATCATCATTCCAACACAATGCTACGCTGATTCACAATCAGCGTGTTTGAGGTTACGTGCAACTTCGACATTATGCAGTGAAATGCATTTTAGGTGGTGGCGGAGGAGGGGTGGACGCGGTACTTTGTACACTATAAACATAACATGCCTGCAAATTATTACAAGTATTCTTACAAATAATGATACGGTGAGTTTTGTTGATGGGAAGGGATAATTAGCTTTTTCAGTGAGAAAAACTGCATATTCATCTCAGCTTTAATGTTTTACTCATGTCGGACATTGTATGTGTAGCTCATTTCATTTCAATGAGGTTGCTTTTTCTTTATTGATGCCTTTTTCAGATACCCTAGGCACATAATCCTGTCATTATTCATCAGTCATTGTCATTGTCATCAACAGGCCAAAAGAAGAAGAGTATGTTTGTAGTCTGTAAAAGAACGAGTGACAAGTGGCACCCCATCTGTTTTCTACCATTTATAATTGCGCATCCATCCATGCATGTTCATTTTAAAATAAAAAGAAACAGATAAGTGATAAGACTTTTTTCGAATAGGTGATCATAAATGGCCACAATAATATCTTAGCCTCATAGGCAGCAACACTAACATAGTGATATACATAAAAATACATGTGTCATGTGTTTGTGACATTTGTTAGAACACGAAGCTACTGCATTGCATAACTTGTCATAATAAAGGCGATTCAACAAACATCATGACATGTTAAATTGGACAACTGCAAACTTTATGATGACGCCTGTCAAAGATGACATATGGGATATAATCTGATTGTGTATCTATTCACCTATATGCAAATATCAGTTTAACTGAACTACATGTTGTAAAACAGTATTTCTGCCCAGTTTTGCCCACTTTCCTATGGTAAAAAGTAGAATGTCCTTATCTTTCTATAAAAAATGATGGGTTCATATAGCATTTTTCGTGTTTTAATAAATACATATTTTTTCTGCATATGATGCAAGATGCAAGCAATCGAGCAGTTTTCTACAAGACAGATACATACACTCTAGAATCAGGATAGGATGATGTCGTGTATCGACAATAACGTGAATTACGGACGACCGACCAGGGAACGAGCTCTAGACAGAAGGTTGAGCTTTTCACTCAAGTCAGATCCGCGAGTCAGAAAACTAGTTTTCTTGTGTGTATCTCGGTAATAACTAATGTAGGTAACCACTGCCATCTCCCATCATCAAACTACCACGCGATATGTAGTAAGTAGCATACCTATTATAATGATATAATGGGGTTTGCGATTTGATTGTTAACTATATGTATTCAGGTAGAACAGCATGAAAGGGGCATAATATATCACCTCTGACCTTTCGCACAAAATGAGAGGTAAAAAACTGTGCTGTTGTTTTTCAGATTTGCAGCTTCCTGTATTAACATTCTTGTTGAATGACAAGGCAAGCTTCATCGTCATCTTACACGTAGACATGGTAAAGGCAAATTTAGTAGTCGTATTCACTCGAAGCTTTGCAGTTATATAGCACCTTGTACATTAACTTTTTCCCTTGACATGATTCATCCTTCTTCATGTACTTTTCTTCAAGTTCAATATTTGGAGTACGGGTATTTTTTCCTTATCCCATCGTTCTCATTTATTTGTGTTCTACTATGGCAAAAACGTAAAACGACATACTACAAGTCCCTTTACTACGACAAACAACTTTGTTCAGAACGGATCCAATTATTACTGCGAGCATCCGTAGAGATTACAATCTTTGCCATTTCCTTGCAAACTTACTCCCATGTACAATATGCTACGTCTTTGCAACCTAAACAAGGCTTGTTATATTTATAAATATTGTACTTTTTAAACCGATATGCGTGCGTGCCTATGTATCAGTATGATAAACAGAAGGAAAGGTAGAATTAATCTAAATTTGCATTTCACACGGGTAATGTAGGACCCATTGATAAAAAAATCTAATAACGCAATCCCTATATCTGCAAAAGGAACTATAGTACTGTGAGTAAATAAAATACATGAGAACAATAATAATTGTAATTGTGCAAAGATGTACGCTCCATTATCATTATTATCGATAAAACCGGCAAAATATTGTATGCGCAGTGATACCAAACACTCAAGCCTTCACACTAGCTAAATACATAAAACTTGGTCAATGCGATGAAAAAATGTTTGTAACTAAACATGCATTTTGAAAGGTAGTCGAATGCAAAACATTCAACTTGCATTACTCCCGTTTTCTTTATAAAAATACTAGAATACCTAATCCGACTCGCACAACTTAATCACGCAACTATTGCAACGTTGGTTTTTTCGTACTCATTGGTCTCATCATGCAAGAATTTAATATAATAATATACCAAATCAAATCTACCAACTATAAAGCTTTTAAATGGATCAGTGCTTAGGACACCTCAAAAACGTTAACTACAGGATAAATATACTTACAACTTATGAATATCCTGAAATCCCAAAGGTTTAACTGTCAGAGGAATAATACGAGTCCTAATAATCTGTTTTGCATACCAATAATCAAACACGAACCTATTCTAACATAGTACAGATCAAAAATGCATGCCATAGTTAAAATTGAAAATGATTTACTCCCCACGATCACAGAACCAAAGCCATAAACGTTTTGATTGGTATAATATTAATATGTACTACGGAAGTTTTCCATTTTGTAAACTTTAAAAATCTAAAACTGTAGATATTAGCTAACAGCTTTTTATAGAGAAATTCTGTTTTCAAGAAATCATCATTTCTGAGAATGATTTATGAATTCAAAATGCAGTCATGCAGTTAAAAGTTTTAAAATGATTAGGGATGCATATATTAAATTCTAAAATACAATCATATCGCACAAATATTTCAACATTTAATGCGCTTATTTTAGCTAAAAGTTTATATTTATCTGTGAGAAACGCATATTTTCCTGAGGTAGGACTAGGCGTTGCTGTACCGTAATACTAAAATAACAACAAAGTTATATAAAGAAAACTTGCTCGTCTAGTTTCTTTTAGTAAAAGTCTCAGATTGTGAAACATGGTAATATTGTTATACTTTTTAAGCATGAACCACAAAGTAAGCGAAGCTGAAAATTGGAGCTCCAGCTTTGTCTGCCAGTAAGTCAGGAGTGGAGTGATATATGTGTAAAGTAAAAGCTCAAGTTAAGTTGAGTTAAACAAAATCGTCTAAAGATACATGTCTTTCTCTCTTTCATTTCGTTTTGGTGATGCTCTAGCTATACTGAGCATCATGCTCTCTTGATTTTTATAGGGAATCCATGGTTTTGCTAATGAACACTTTTTGGTATATGCAACGCACAAGAATAATAAAAAAAGAAGAGATAGTCCAGCTGTGAAATAATAATAAACTGGCAACAATGTACTTGCTCAATTGTTGTTATCGTCGAATAACCACAGAGCCGCAGCAGATGCACACTTCTCTAAAGGAATGAATAAACTTGAATGAAATAGCATAATACTTCATCCTCAAGAATTTGCTTGCTTGTCTTCATATCATTTTTTACTGAATCCACACCAAGTTATGTGGAATTGTGTGATGACAAGGGAAGTCATGACCTTTCCGTGAGTATGTGTCTGTCTGCTGTTCGACAACCAGTTAATCTGCTTGCATCGACATGATTGCGTAAAAATGTGATTGATCGATTGAATACCACAATAACAAATTTACTAGCTCAGTCCAACTGGTAATATCGACTCTAAAGAATAATTTGTATATTAATACTGGTTGCAGATCGCCAACTTAAAACTTTGTTTCAATCGAATACAAATGAATGAATTCAAAGAAAAAAAGTGCAGTGTTAAAAGGAGGGACTTCACACGACGACACAATCCATAAATAGTTAATGGTATGATATACCTATATCAAATGCATTTTTAAGTGTAAAAGTAGAAAATGCGTTTTCATTTGAACACTGGGCCAGAAGGCCTTTTTATTTAAATTTAAGCAAATGACTGAACAAAATGAATACATGAAATGGTACCATTCATTCTTTAAAGCAATAAATTGTTCCTCATCCTATAATATCTCTTTGCACCAGAAAAGGCTCTCTGTAGAGAGAACATCTTTAATGTCTTCACAGTAAAACCACAATAGCACATCACCTAATTTTAAGCCACCTTCTCAAATGAATTTTCTTTTCTTTTTTTACTTTTATTTTGTATTTTAAAAAACTCTTTTTTTCGCAAAGTTGTTACGAAGAAAAATGGTAATACATGCAAAAAGGGAAGTTTTTTACCATTGCCAATCGACAATTGAAATGAGTCCATCATAACCTTAAAATTGGGACTTGGTGATAATGATTCTTTCCACGCCGTGTATGCTTGTGGTTTAAGCAAAATAGGACATGAGCATACAACGAACTTGTCGACAGTACAAATCCCTTGTCAAATCCAAAAGGCATTATTGCATGTACAAATACATACTTGTAGTAACTACTTGTAAACATTTTTTGCATCTTTAAACCATACATAATATACTCTCTTTCTGGCCTTATTTGTTTTACACAGGTGTATGTATGTGATACTACTAGTTCATGTTGTGATGCTTTTCCGATGGAAAAGTCACAAGTAGGCCTTGATCTGTACTGATGAATGATGAGAAATGCATTTAAAAGCGCATGGCCACACACTTAAAATTTATAATAGCCCTATTGTCATTGTCGTGAGGGTAGTAAATACGAGACCAATTGCTGCAACAACAGGCTCTAAAATAAAAGCAAAATTTTCCCTTTAGTTGCACTTTTGCAGCATAAAAATTGGGGAAGCAATCAATATACTTACATATTGTGCATTTGTATCTAGCACAATACGCAAAAAATCTCATCCGAAATATAAAACCATTTCTGTAGATATCAAACAGACCAACGTACACATAGTCATATCTAAAATATTATGTAATGAAATCGATAAGTGCATATCTGATTAATTTCACCATTTATAAGGAATCACCAAACAAAAAATCCCTGAATGTAAAAATACTAACTTAATGTGGATGACTCGAATTAAGTAGTTTAGCTTACTTTGATATTCGTTTATTGATGCTCCCAAGGCAAGGCTGTGAAACAAAAATTATCTGTGTAATATGACAACAATGACAGGATGAATGTAATGCACGACAAAGCAGGAAAAGCTTCTTGATTTTGATTATTATGAGAACTGCTGAACACAAACAACAACGCTGAAACTATATAAACCCTCAAAAAACTCCTTTTCAACGGTTTGCTTTTGTCTTTATACTTCGATTTTCGCTTTTCATACGAACGACGAATGTTTCTAATTCATGAAAATTATGATTAAACAGCACAAGTAAATTCTAGAACAGCGGGACTGATTTCTAAAAACCTACATTCCTCAATATTTTACGAGCATTTTCACTTGCAGCAGTTAAAGTTAAGTGTTATTACTTTTGTCAGCCGGTCCTATATTTCTTGAACGGGTACGCAAAGCACTATACTCGAGCTGTACACAATGACATGCAAAAGACACCTGTACCAAGTGCCTGGGAAAGGAAAAAAAATACTTGTAGATTAAAATAATGGACTAATAGAAAAATTTGATATCTTCATGGCGGCATCATGTAGTGGTGACGCTGTGGTGGCAGTAAAATTTCGATTTTTACCAATGTCCCTTTCCTTAGGAAAGGGTGCTAAAAATTGCAAACAACTGCTTATTTGTCACACTGCATTGCATACAACCAAGTAACCAACCACATGGTATTTGCAATACATCTACTGTACTGCATCATGATAAGTTTCTTAACAGGTGGTGGGCACGAAGATATTGCTTTCTCTTTGTAAATTAAAATATCTCGAATTGCTTATTACACATAGTTTTACCTGCCACCTCTTACCTATTTTCCTTATTCGCATATACTCCTTGCCAATTGTTGCCAATTTATTTATATATTTGTATAGCTAGTTTAGTAGCAATTTAAAATCTTTGCACGAGCTATGAAAGTCATGGATGTTTAAAATGTTTATCTCCTCTTCTACTTTTACTACAATCATTTGTAACAATTGGTAAAAATATACCTAAAAACATGCATTCTACTTCTTGCCAAACGGGGTAGTAGCATGTACCGAAATAAACGCTTTTAGTATTTTTATCTTTCAAATTACTTTCAATGCGCATCTTCTTTCCTTTGGCTTACATTTTATTCTCTAAAGTAAAAGTTTACAACTGCCCAAAGGAGGAACGAACGAACTCTAACATCTCTTTAATGTTTTCTGTGTCACTAGGTGCTCTGAGCTCTTCTCAGTTCCCTGTTTTCACCCTTTACGCACAGAAAGTGTGCCTCAGTGGACATTGCGATCGAGCTTGGGATTACGAGCGTGTGCCAGACTTCAAAATCCGATCAAAAACTCAAGAGCTAATTAAGAGGCAAAGAAAAACTGGAAGTCGAACAGCATGTATGGAACTTTGCTTGTCTGAGAGAGACTTTGTGTGCAGGTAAGTTTTTATGTTATTTATGTTTATCCTAAAGCATGTTACTGCCACAAACAAATCCATTCAAGTATACTGTTAATAAAAATTAGGATTTAGTATTATAGGTACTTACAGCAACTCAAGTCATAATGCACAATCACAAAACCCATCATCATATGATTACTTTTTATCTAATCGCATCATCATACTGACCTACATCTACACGTCAGCATGCAAGGTCAAGTTGACTGGTTCCAAGCTTGCAGCTTATTTTTTTCACAATCACAAATAGGTATATATATATATGCAAGTTTTTAAGTTTTAAAAAGAAAGAAAACCGTACCAACGTCATTCATTCCATTATTATCCTATTACATGAAAAAAATCACCTTTGCCCTTTTGTACAAACTCAATTAGTGAGCGCAATAACAAATGTATACAATGTTGCATGAAAAAAGTATTCAGGTCAACAATCGAGTTTTTCTCCTAGTTTTAGAACAGAAGGTAGAAGTAAAACAAATTTGCAATGATGGAGCAAATGTCAACGGCTCAAGTTCTTTAAATCTGTCTGTCACATATGCACATTTAATGCATTGCACAGCATGCGGTGATGAGGCATCAAGGCCAAGGTAAGAAAGCTACTACAATAAACTGAGAACATAAAAGAGGAAATAAACGTAGCATGCATGCAAAATCGCGTTTTGGAGATTACCAAAAAACCTGAGAGGATGAAAAAGTTTTGATTTATATAGTCCACAAAAATACTGCGGTGCGACCAGTGTAAGAAAAATGTGTCATACAATAACACACACCTGAGCTGAGGGGGAAATGGCGACGGTGTCACTGACGAGAAAGAAGACAAGAAAGCAAGTGAGATGCCCCTCTGTTTTATTTACTTTCTATGTCACAATGCCCGACACTTTTTGTGGTCTGGTTTGATCCTTTCTTGCTGATGCCGTGATTTTCTTTTTCATTCTTATTCTTTCAATTATATTACACCAAGTTAAATAGGTACCTGTTACCTATGCATAATATAGGTTTCAACGAGAGAACAAAAAAAATGATAGAAAAGTAAGCGTTAATAACAAGCATAACAAGAAGATAATGAGGATGTTCTTGGTACACTTTTTAATGCAAAGTAAATCAAATATTATTAGGTATGCAGAGGGAGAGAATGAAAGTACCGGTTTAATATGAAATTCATGCATGCATAAATATTAGCATTTTTTTGTCTTTTTACTTGATCTTTCCCTACGTAGCCTTAGCCTCGTCACCCATAAATGAATGATAATGAGAAGAATGGAAGGAAGACTCTCTTTCCCTTGTCTGTCATGCATGCTATCAAGGAAATCCATTGTCCTCCCGACTGCAATACTCTTTGAATGAGTTATATGAAACTAAAAGATGAAATTGTTGCTTAAAAATGGGATAAATGTAGGTGCATCAAGTTTGTTTGTTTATGCGATTTTGAAATGTTTATTTTCCATGTATTCAGCTAGTCTCGTTAATCCAAGTAGACAAGGAGGAACTACAATGTTCATGTTGTGATTGACATATTAGCTTAAATAAATATTTATTTAAGAAGATGATGGGTGTATAAAATCAAACATGGAAAAAATTGGTAGTTTTTAACAGGATAAAACGTAACACAACCACGAATATCTCTTGGAGTGAACCAATTTTTACTGCATATCATGGGTACTCTGTTTTAAATTTTGCAACGTCCCACCCAAACTGGCTTGCAGCATTATCGTGGTTAAGGTTCGTAGGTACCTGCTAATAGTATTGATTATAAAAGCGATGACTTGTTCTCTGGAGGACATGAGCTGGTCGGACATCATTATTAGTGAACTGATAATCATGATCAGAGTGAACATCAAAATTCTGGCGCTTGCAGTACTAAAATAACTATAATCAAAGAGAGTGATGAAGAAAAGGGGAGAGAAATCAATCAAAAACAGGCTTTTCATAGATCATTTCGTTTCATCAGTACACAAAAAATCCATGTTTCATACACAAATTGCACACACCTTTCAATTCGA
The DNA here is from genome assembly GCA_034694325.1 of Entomobrya corticalis. Lineage (NCBI taxonomy): Eukaryota > Metazoa > Arthropoda > Collembola > Entomobryomorpha > Entomobryidae > Entomobrya > Entomobrya corticalis. Next base: position 9,203 of record JAQFYG010000099.1, read on the forward strand.
CACCACAACTATGGGTAATAGTAGTACTATTACCTACACATTTCTCATTAATTAATTATAGTGAAAATGTTTCGTTCCTGGTTTACAACTTTTTTTGTCATGTTCATAACTTCAACTAAATATATGTTTGCTAGACAAGTCAACGATAAACATGAAATGCTGATGGGTGCTATCTGAAATTACTAGGATTGGATTTCTTTTGTTCAAATTTAAATTTATCTTAATGTAGTATTATTTCCTACTGCAACTGCCGATTGATTTGTCGGAGGCGATTTTGTGTTTTGATCCAAGAAAACTTGAATCACTTCAAGCAAGCACGAATTTTACTTATGCAATGCATTACACAGAGGCACATGATGATGATGAAGCAGCTCTCTCATACTCTCATGGGTTAAAGTAAAAGACAAGAAGATTGAGATAAACACGAGTTTAAATTAAATTTGATTAAGGCATGGTGTTATGATGTAGTTTTATTTACATTTACCGAAGCTCTGACGCAGAAAAGGGAGCACAAAGATGTAAATCTAATGTAAAAAGGTAACAAAAAGCTATTGATTTTTTCTACTGTAGATTTTATCTGTCTGTAAAAAATAATACGATAGTGAAGTCTCAGCAGCTTTTCAAAATGTTTGATTAAATTTTTAGGGATCGCTTCGCAAATTTTATATTTTTGTTTAATGCACGCATGATTTTGATATCTGAAACTGACCACATAATATAATCGTTAAACGCTTAAATATTGTGCAAAATTGCATAAAAGATCATTCAAATATTCTAACCTAATTGATATTGGTGTACCTGAACCCATATATTAAAGGGCCCTTAGGATTCATAAATAACAACGTAACACGAATGGTTAAACCAAACATGAAAATGTTAGTTCTAGCTCCAAGCTGAATATTGTTAGATCGAATAATGTTCCGTAACGATTCAAAAAATCTTCGAAATATTTTACTATTCATTGACTCGTCGATTATGAATATCGAAGAGATACATGGATATACACAGAACATCTCATTAAGAGATGCAAAATAAACAGAAAAAACTTAACCTTAATTGTTGAGGGCTCTCAAACTTACATTAATGAGTTAGTCTCCTTAATTGTTTGGTACGTATATTTTTTATCCTTTTGAATGGAACCAGCATATTTATCATGTAGCATATACATTCATATTTAAAACCACATATAATTGGATTAGCAGTTAACACTATTGAATGACAGAAGCTTTATTTTGACCCGTTTTGTGCTGCAGTTCCGCTCATTCATGATTTTTATTAGAATGCAACAACAATGCATTTAAGTCAAGGATTATTTAAAGGAAGCACAAGCCCAATATGCGTTGTTGCACCACACAGCGTTATGCAAATCGAATACTAAATACCTGTATGCACTTCCACAACCAACCTTGATAATATTTCAGTTGCTTGTACAATATTAACCAATTAACGTCAACAATGTATAATAAAAATACATTCGTATGAATCCCTCTACATGTTCAAACATATTTAAGATTTTTGCTGATTTTATCAATAAGAGCTTATGTTCTTTTGTATTTTAAAAGTGGCAAACAGCTAACCAGACTATCTGCAGATCGAAATAAAAAAAGATTTCCTGTCACAATCACAAAGTTGTAATTGAACAAATGAGTACAAACATTATGCACACTGCAGACATAACGTTCTACTTACTGCATCAAGCATCAAGCAAAAAAATGCAGCATATGTGGTTACACATAAGATCCGCAGAAAGTAGACGGAATATAAAGTTATAAAATTTAAATTGTATTGCATTATGCATTACACGTCTTTTAGAAATCTTTCCCCGTCTTTGGTTGACATTGTTAAAAGCTTGAAAAGAATAAAGAATTTTCCTCTACGGTCAAATAAACGAACTGTGTGGCTTCTGGGAAGGAAGCACAGATCATTAAAGTGCTTTTGATGCTCAATTAGGCAAAACAACCCGTGAAATACTCTTGACTGCTTTTACCTGTCCATCACTACCATCACTAATAAATTCAGAGAATTATTCTGTTGTTTGTGAGAAAGATAGGTGGAGAGATCAACACCAATTTTTCTATTAACAACAGTGAACAATGTCGTCTAACAAGTATGAAGATAACATGGACGTAAGAAGGCATGAAATTGAAAAGTCTACTGTACAGCATGAACACGTAATACGCTTTGAGAGACAGGGTTTTACTCATGTGGTGGCAAAGAAATAACAGGAAGTGCATTACAGTTTAAATATTAAAAGAACACTTTTTTCACATAGAATTTACTGTACTCTCTATTTAGAGCAGTTGTATGGTTAAGTTATTCAATATGAATTCTGACGGTATATAGAAGTTGTGCGAAAGCCAACTTGTCGTCACATCACGAAAATATTGTGACTTCTTTTGTTTCTTTATGAGAATGTTCTTGCCAATAAGAAATCATGCTTGTTCTATTGAACGGATCGGTGTTATTTTTAGTGGTATTTAGGCTTCAGGCATTGACAAAACATTACTCTATGGAGTTCTCTGTATTGAACTGCAAAAGTAGACACGGACACGACATGAAAAGATGTAATGATATAATTGTACAAATAACCACGCTATTTAAAAAGCTTGTTAATCACAACAAGCCAACTGGATACGTCTTTTTGGACGCTGTTCCTTTGAACAACCCAGTCGTGAGATGACGATGATCGTACTTGTATTTCTTCCACCGTATATATTTGTAGCTTACTAGGTGGGTATGTAGGTATATAGTGCACCATGTTGAGCTACCCCTTCTGATTAAAAAAATAATCACTTTATACAGATCTCTTCCTTTTTACATAATGTGATGTGAGCCACTTTGTGATGCTCCTTTGTATGTCTCCACACAATAAAGGCAACCATGATTCTTGCTTACTTATACTTATTTCATATAATATTATGTACATGACACGACGCTTTTTTGCATTAATAAATAACGAGCGACACTAGCAAAAGACGATGACGAAGAAGAATAAAGGAAATGGACCTTTGTAACTTGAGCCTTATTGTGCAAAAAGTGCCTGTGTCGGCGACATCATTTCGTGACGACCAATTTCGAACGATGCAGCTAGATTGATCCGGCGGTCCGTTATTTTCAACAAGATCCTATTTCTTTTCTTTCTGAATACGGTGATTATATGCTTTTTATATTTCATTATCATGCATCGACAGTAAAAATGAATTTCGTCATTAAATTCTTCATTTGAATATTCTATTCTATATTCTATGGTGTCACAAAACCATGAGAAAAAGTTTCTATAAATATACACATATTTCTTAAAATATTAGAATTATCATCATTCCTGATTAAAAATTCTATTCAATTTGTGAATGAAATTCTTTACTTATTCTTTACTCATCTATAAACCATCAACGTCCTACATAACAACAAATAATGCTATTTATTTTAATTCAAACAGCAACCACACAGTTTGAAGACTCTAGTGCCCTACTACTTATGATCCAGTTATAAATTTGAAACTGAAACATTCCTTATGCGGTAGTGCGGTAGGCAATAGGCAAAGCAAAAGCAATACATTTACCAACAATATTTCGACTCTTTTTTTGTTTAAATAGTTGTTGTCAGATTCAAAATACTGTAGTTGAGCCCACAGGTGTTGTTATTATGTACTGCTTTCCAATACTAACTTAAGAACAATCGGGAATCATTCATTAAGCATCTATTGTATAATCATCTAAAAAACAAAACACAATATGCAGGTGTACATTTTGCTGGTAAAATAACTTTGAAGTGACTTTCGTCCCATCGATCGTGTTACTTTTTGAATCGAAAAACTATTTACAAATTACAAAAACCATATTGCATCACAGATGCAAGAGCCTTTTTTAAATCTACAAACTTACAGGTTGTTTTTTTAAAACGAAGTGCTTTGAAAATATTCAGAGATTACACCTACCTAGTTAGAGCTATAGGAATTTATCTCTCCATCTCCATACCTTTTCAGACTCAAGACAGACAAATAAATACATACTCGTTACTGTCTGTCCGCCTCACGAATAAGGTACAAAGTGAGCACCATTCCATTCTTTCTTAATGGAGAAAATAGACATTTAATTATCGTACTTAACTAAAAGAGAAGAGAAGACGAGTAATTAGTTGGTATTATTTGGTAGATGCAAAGAACAAGTCATTGAATTACATGTTTTATACCAACAACACTTGAGGCAAGTCATCATAATGTACATGTTTTCATATAATGCTTATATCTGTAGTGTGGCACACGCACTCTCCTTTCATTATTGTTCATTTCATTTAATGAGTTAAAGTGAATAAGTTGTACTTGAACATTCATGTTTCTTCCTATTGTCGAAGACAAATTATCAGTATCAACTTCTATTCATTATCAGGTTGAGTTCTTTTCTCGCACAATTTGACACTGTTTAGAGAATACACAATAAATTCTGTCCATTACTGTACTTGTTGGCAACTTGTAAATTGTTGGTGATAAGATAAGGGCTGCTTGTATTTAAGTATGTAATTCTTTATTGCATAAGTCGTAAATATTTGAAAGCATCTTTTTTTGTCGATCAACCGGTGTATTATTGAGAAACGTACAACACATAGATGGTTTCTTAGAAAATGACCGAAACTGAACAAATCGATAAATACCTCTATGTCGTGAGCAAACGGGAGAATTGTCTAGATTGTTAAAACAAACACCAAAATTATAACAGAAACCTGACCGAACTTTTATGGCCAGGAAAACCAACTAACACTTCCAATTGTATTCCAGTTAATATATATATATCGTCATGTTATTATAATTGCATGTTTCGGCAGTTCCTTAAAAATCTTAATCGGGAGCAGGGAAAGCTATCATGTGTGTAAATTTTTCATCATCAAAGTAGCAACTGATAGAAGCATATCTAATTTACAGTAAAAAATAAAAACAGGAGGGCCAATGACACTTTCCATCATCACAAGCAAACGTGGTAATCGCAATACAATCATCGTCATCTTTATGTCACTCTTTTTAAAATAGCTACCCACATATTGTATAATATATTATTCAAAAGTATTTACCAACTATATGGCTTCACTTGTCACACACAATAAGCGAAAGACAAAAAATATCATGTGTAACCAATCATACTCTACGTGAGATTCAGTTTACTATATCTTATCACTACTAAAACATCTACACATAATAATACGCAACACATCTCTGCCTCTCTCAAGTGGAAAGAACGGTTTCTCCGCGTAATGCAATAAGGCAAACTAATCGTGTAAGGCTATTTCTTAATTTTGAACAAAAAATCTCAATGCTATTATTGGCACGGTATGTACTTACACGTATGCTATGCTATGGACGTAATGACATGCTTTCATACAAAATTCTTATGTAAGTACCTATATATATATCCTATTTGTGGCTTCCTGATTTGATTGTGGTTTTAAAAAGTACATGTCATCTTTCATCTTACGATAAATTAAACTACACGTTCATTCTGTTAATTTTCACCTGTTTTAATCTCAATTTTCTTGGTTTTATTTTTGTGAACAAACAGATCTGCGAGCTACAACAAAGCAACAGGAGATTGTGGATTGTCAGATATGGATAGAATGTCTATTGGAGCTTTGAACTCTCTAGAGGCTGAAAATGGTACCGACTACATGGAATCAAACTGTGTAAGCGATCCAACAAAGCTTTGTGACTTCAAACCTCTGGAGGGAAAAATCTTGAAGACGGTTGATGCAGTTTACCAGGAAGTCGCTACGGAACAGGACTGCAAGTAAGTCGATAAAGCTAAAATAAAGCGGGTTTCTTCTTTATAATTATAACAAGGTCACAAATACAACAGATAGAATATGAATATAGTAAGCTGTTAGGAAGATATACTTGTTTAGTCTTTTTAGCCCGATGAAATGAGTAAACCAGTTAAAGTACATAGTAAAGTACAGTATACACAGATTCATAGGAAAAAAACAAGGAGCGTCATCAGTTGTATTCACTATTATTAGCGCATTTATTTCTCGCATAAAATAAATGAAATCAAATACGATAAAGAGTGCACATAAAAGTGCATGGGTTTAAAGAAACCCGTTATTTCGGCAAATCAAAATTAGCAAATATTGCCAGAACCATACATTTATTCGCTTTTAAAACTGCGTTTCAAGATCAGATTATAACGCAACCATCTTTACATAAAACAAGAGATTATTTGTTCATGTAAATGTAAAACTAAAATTTTTAAAAAGCATATACATACGCATAAAATCTTCTTTTTTGAATGTGTAGATTTGAGCATAGAATTTCTAGTTGAACTAAAAAGTACACAAGTGAACATCCTGCAAAATTTACAAATTCTCGCCTAGAGCCATAAGTTTGGGTCAGTTGCATAAAAGCTGAAATTTGAGGCTTTGTTAGTAAAACAAAATATAACCTTCTGCATAAAGGTTAACACACACGTGTGTGGTTTCGTTGCAAGAAAATCTTGTAATGTTAATAATAATAATATGTAATCATGAGGCTTATGTCAGCAAGCATCTTTTTCTTTGATTAAAAATAATATCAGCGAAATCCAACACCTGAACTGTATAATTTGATATTTTTCTCTGTGCTCAAATTGATTATAAATGATCAGTGCTGCAGGTCAGTATTATTGAAAAGCGTACATAAATTTCGGGAAAACGCAGCACCTTTGCGATGTGGTATACTTGCAATTTTGGTAACTGCGAATTCGATTGTATTTTGCACACATCTATACTATGCAATCTTTAAAATACAGGATATCTCCAACTCAAATGTCTGGCCTAGAAAAAGTTGATCAAACTTTCAGCAATAATTAATGCAAATTCTGCTGTCTCTTTAATTTTTAATAGGAACCTCTGCTTAAACACTGCATTCCGCTGTCAGTCATACGATTACAACGCCACAGGGGCTCAAGTTTGTCGGCTCAGTCACCACAACTCATTGACGCTAACTCAAATCCGAGACCCATTCCTTGCCGTTCCTGATGCCTCCACCAAAGAGCTTTCCGCCTGTTACAACGTGAGTGTGGACTGCCGCGCTGGGGATATGGTTGCAACTGTGAGAACCTCAAAGATCTTCCAAGGAAAGTTGTATGCAAAGGGTGCACCCAACAGTTGTGCATTGGATGTTCAAAACTCACTTGAATTCGCATTACGATTACCTTACACGGACTTGGAATGTGGAGTGCAACGGGAAGCAATGGGCAGATACTCAACAGAGGTAACAATAAATATATTGACTAGGTATTCTAAAATGAACTGCAAGCTGCAAGAGTAAATTAATATGCAAAAGATGTGCATCTTGTTGCAACTCTTTTCAAAAACAAGTATAGCATAAAAGTATTGAGCAAAAAGGCACGCTAACCAACTGCAACTAGTACCTAACTTCAAATTAAAATATTATGTATACTTTCAAACATGGTTTTCGTAACAAAGTCCAACTGAACAAATCTTTATCTGACTGCATGTCGTCGTAAATTTCAAGATGTTTGTTTTCGGATACACCTCTTTTTATAAACGTTTTATATATTATATTTGAAAGTAGTTATGCTACGTCAGAATCAAAAAATATTTATACATTTCACTTGATCCTGCAATTCTAGTCATTCTCTTTGAAATTCAGTCTTAGAAATATTAGGATAATGTTTTACCTTCATCTTTGGTAGCTCTACACGCATCTGCTTTATTTTTATAGCACAGATAGATAGTACGTGTGTAGGCCAAATCGCATAAATATGCTATTATTACGTATACTGAAGACAGAGTGCCGGTTTATCTTTTTCATCATAAATATCTATGAAAACTCAGTAAACTGTTCTTTTCTTCTGCATCGTTAGCACTGACCAGGCGCAAACAATGATTATCTATGCAGCTATTCAACAAGCTGTCACTGCTAAAAATGAAAGGTGTTTTCATTTATTTATTTGTGCACACCAAACAGAGAAAGAATATATTATAATTTATTGAAACGGTTTGAATGTGCAAGCGGTTTTTGTTAAATATATATAAACATTCAAAATTATTTAATGAATGCAACGCCAGCACATGTCACAATCAGGATATGCTACAAAAGAAATAAATATTATGTGAGCAATAAATGGTTATAACATCTCTTTTGTGCACAAATCCAGGTTATTCTTCAACATCACGACCAAATCGTTACTGCATCTGACATGGGCCTGTCAGTAGCTTGCCAGTACGACTTAACAAATAAATCCGTTTCCAATGAGGTTGACCTTGGAGTTTCGCCAGATCTCAAGCATTCTATCACCCAAGAGAGCATTGTTGACTCACCCAATGTGGCTATGCGAGTAACAGACAGACGTGGTGAATCAACTGGATCCGCACAGGTAGGTTCCCGTTTATCATGTCACTTTTAGTGGTTGAATGTAACAAAGCGACAGCTTAAAAGCAAATATTTGTCTTTACAAATTCATTGTCACTATATATCATTCATCATTGTGACTGATGCCTTGATCAACAATCCTTATGTGCAAAAATTTTACCATTTTGGAATTAAAAACCTGTACTCATGTTTCTCTCTCTTTCTGTTTGTCTGTCCCATTTCCCCAATCGTAGGTTGGAGACCCGTTATCTCTCAGATTCGAAATTATCGACCCCAACAGCCCCTACGACATTTTTGTGCGAGAGCTGATTGCTATGGATGGAGTGGATGGATCTGAAATCATGCTTTTGGATGGAGAGGGCTGTCCCACCGATCAAAGAATAATGGGAGCACTGAACCGAGCTTCTGATGACCAGAAAGCGCTTGTGGCTCATTTTGATGCTTTCAAATTCCCAACTTCAGAAATTGTACAGTTTCGCGCACTCGTCACTCCCTGTCTACCATCTTGCCAGCCTGTTATATGCCCTGTTGTTGATGGAAGCGGACTTTTCCAGGAAATTCCCAGCTTGGGCAGAAGGAAACGAAGAATGCTGAACGCTACTTATTATGAAGAAGAAAATGACAACGAACTCGAAAACTTCCGTAATCATAACACTTACACCATTAGCACCTTCAACGACAGGCGATTCAGACGAGACTTGGGAGCGGAACGAAATGAAGTACTGCCTCAAGAAGAAATGTTGTTGGTCAGGTCAATTCACATCTCCGACAGGTTTGGTGCAGACAAAAAGAGAGACAGAAAACTGTCTCAAGATCATACTGACTTTGCTGACAATGATTACAAGAGACATCGTTCTCAACAATCATCCTCGTTCGAAGACGATGACGCAGAGGCATCAGCCACAGAGAGCAGATCTCCCATCGATCAACAAAGATCTGCAACTTGCATTAATTTATCTACAGTATTAGGAGCTGGTGCTGTTGTAGTAGGCGTTCAAATTGCGTTGCTTATAATAGGTGCTATGTTATTCCTACGAAAACGGGATGCCAGTAAGAAGCTTCTTCCGCAGCAACAGCCAAGACCAGCACCCCAACAGACTATCTTTGTCAAAAGGTATTAGTATTAATATGTGCTAGATTAGTTAACTTATAGGATAAAAATATAACATACTAGTTCATTTTAAAATTATCATTCTAAAACATGAATGTTATCTCCTCCCTCCCACGAACATGGTGATGTCATTGTAATCATAATTCGGCTCGATTTGTGTCTTTTTGTACAAATGGTTTTTTCGTTGCTAAAAATGTTTTACAAGGAAATATAGTATGCCCCTTGAACAATTTTTAAAAGACTCATTTTGCCGAGACTTATGAAATATCTAACAGAAAGAAGGACACAAACTACGTACCTTTGTTCTACAATTACATAACATATGCCGTTCTCTTAACTAATAATGATGATAATTAATCAGCTATATGGCTGATTATGATTTATGGATCATGAACAAGTATCGGCCAGACTCTTCTTGATATCTCATCTAGTTTAATGATAATTACCGTATCAAGTTTTACTCAATACGTGTAGGTTTATTGCGTTTAGTATTTTAATTATCCTTTTCAAATGAATTAAAGATATTTAGGGACAGTGCAAACCAGACTTCTTAACTTTAATGATATCTAATTAACTAAACTTTAGTACTTTATCAAACCAACGTTTGCATTTGCACATTATTCAATGTTTTATGATAATCTTATGACAGTTCAACAGTTCCAAGTTTCAAACTTACAACGACGAGAGGTTTTTAAAAGAGGTCTTTGTGATACATTCAGAGCATTCCTGTTCTTGTTTTAGGAAAGCAATAAATACGTATTTATATTTAATATTTAGAGGACAGAAACAATACAAAAAAGATAATAAGCCTGACCGACTGACAGATTATTACCATTAAAATAATTTTAGCAGCACCAATAGATGATATAGAAGTATATAGCTTTTGTAAGATTACTAATTTAAGCATTTTCATAGGAAAGTATTTTGTCAGATTATCAGAATAAGAGTATAAAACGTGTTTAACTCTTGAATGAAAAGATGAAAAGTAGTCAACAAAAAGTAAGAAAAAAAGTTATCTTAAAAATAGTCGATTGATGAAACCACTTTCACTGGAATTTGTTAAAAACTCTAGGAAGTAAAAAAATTACTGCTGTTATCATTATAATTATAGCATATTATTTCTATTTATTGTTGTTAAAGGAAAGTATAAGCCGTAAAAGCTGCCAAATGATACTGTAAATTGCGGATTTTTATTGAAATCCTATCGGTCTCCGACTCATAAACTTTCTCAAAAGGGGTTCTTCTTTTATACGGTAAAAGGTTGGGGGTATTTTACTTACATAATTTTTGGGTGCAGTAGTCGTTATAAGATTTTCTACAAGGCAATATTATAAAAATATACTACTATAAAATTAGATAATTTATAAAAATACAAATCTTGTTACACAACACACACTCATCAACATAATTAGAAACAGAACTTTAAAAACATAACTATTCACAGTCATGTAGTTACTTTTTGCTGCATTGTAAATCAAAGAAAAACCAATAAGTTCATGGTCTGATATAATTTATATCCCATTATCATCTATCTTACATACAATCAATCAAGAAAAAGCTTGTAATTTAGTGCATTGAATCGCAGTAACATGAGCAATAGTAGTAGTAGCCAAACCACTGCATTATGACTGTAACGGTTCTATGTTGATCGTTTTCTCATGAAAGAAGGAACCCGACGAATGCTAAACCTGGTACACCACTCCTAATATCATGGCAATTTAGCAAAAAAAAATGAAGCAAAAAATGGATTGGAAGCGAAAACAAGACTTTTCTTTTTACAAGTCAAAAATAAAAAATAATGAACATGAGGTCCTGTTACATATTACATAATATAACGAATGAGTAATTGCAGCCCCAACAACTCGTCCATCTACTTAGTCCAAAGAATCTGTTGAGATAAGTATCAAATCAATCATTGTCGGACAGTATTTTCCCTTTGATCAATAGAAAACTATGCAAGCCTACTCTGTCTTATATCTCTATGTACAAGTAAACTTAAATCGGTAGTTACAAAATCATTACATTTGACATAACTCGATTGGCCATTGATTTGTGAATTATGAAAAAATTAAACTGAAATAATCATCATAAATGAAAGTTTTAAAAAAATGAAGGGAGAAGTTTCTCATGAAAGGAAAGGTGAGGTCGTACATTTTCATTTTTACAGAATCGTTTAAAGTATGTCGGAATTTTTCTTGTTTTTGCCAAAGTTCAAGAATTTGTTGGGGTTCCTTTCTACTGCTTCAGAAAACTTAAGAAGTATTCTAATGAGCATTTCAACATTATAGCCAAAAGTATCTTACATGACAGTGAAGACAGTAATTATGAAGCACTTACACTGTTACACTCTTTCTTATGTACTAACTGATCATAATCAGAGAAGCAATTCAGACACAGATCAAATAGATTTGACAATGCCACATTCACAAAACGAGCACATATTTTGTAACGCACAATTTTCAACGAACCATATCGTACAACCAACCACTGCATTTACGTTCTCACGTCTCACCCTAGGTGGGTAACTCACGTTAGCTTTCACTATAACTTACTCATCAGACGCATTCCACTATCATAACTATAATTTGCAACAATTGGTACATTTCCATTTCTAAAATTCGGTCTTATAAAATTAACGTTACTGTTGCCTTTATTACTGGAAAAATATTTCACAGACAGGAACACATTCATAGATAGCTATGCCACACAAAACACTTGCAAATCTTGCAACATTATTACTTGTACTGACCAATATATACTAATAATACTACACACAATTTACTCACACTTACACTGATTTATACTTGATGGATTTTGATGATAAGTAAAGCAAAGTTTGCATGGGACATGACTATTTTGCAAACACGTTTTCACCTTGTATTAATTTTTGAAATGCACAATAAACGAAATGACCATGATGACAACACATTTATCAAAAGACATACCGATATCAATACACATACAACATAATAATAAGGACTTCGAATATTAAGACAAATTATACATAAAACCTCTTTTATAACTTGTGTTGTGGTGATATAAATACACACACAGCGTTTATGGCCATTTAGTATTTGTTTATGTTTAATGTAATGTCATTCCATTTGTAATGTTTGTTTTATAATGTTGTAATCTACCTAAGTTAATTTTTAGCAACCAACGTCAGGTAATTAGGGTATATATAGTTTTAGATTTAGCTGTAAAAATAAGTACTTCGTTGAAAATAAGTTGCTTTAATCAAATGTACAGCTATTATTGTTAACGTGTTGTTATTTATTACGTGTTGCGTTTATTTATTATTATTACCATTTATTTATTTTATTTATTTGAAATGATGTTTGTTTTTGTACTTGAAAATGAAATGTGTAATGTATGTGTGATCTTCTAAGTGTGATGCTTCGAAAAGATTAAAGTGTAAGAAATTAAGAAAATAAAATGATCTTTAAAATAATTTTCATTCTGTCATTCTCTCTGTCATTCTTATGAACGCATTATGTTTTCAAGTGAAGTGTATTAAATACAAAATACCTTATATCCATCATTTAAATTTCGATATATATTCTAGCAGACTAGTATGATATAGAACGATAAATTACGATATATAATTGGATAGGAACAGTAAAACCGAATAGTGCACATCTCGACTTGCAAAATTTCTCAAGTCGCCCCACCATACAGCATCTAGTACATCTAAAAGATAGAACTACCATACCAGTAGCAAAGTTTCTTTTGCCGTAATAATGTTGGTTGTACAAATAAGTCCAATTTTATCATTACCAATAAATAAAGTTTGGTTTACGTTTAGAATTTTTACTTGAATTTTCTTTTTGTCAGCATATTAATAGTCCGGTAGATTAGCATGCAAATAGCATAATAAACTGTTTTTTGGCAAGATTTGAGATACATAAATAGAGAAACGATTAAAGTCATGAAAAGCAAAACACTTGTCGATAGATATCGTGTATATTCTACAAACGAGCAGATGCATGTTTCATTGTGCATTTCATCGAAAGAAGATCGTAGTTAAATTCCTACAAAAGGATTCTTGATTACATTCAATTGGATCAGTCAGGCAGTGGATTATCTTGTTATGCAAACGACAAACAATGGCCACCTACGGATTTCATCGTGATCTATCGTTCTCCATCCCGCTGTTTTTATCACAACGTACTTCTTTTCCTAGAACTAAATCTTTCATGTGCAAAAAGCAAAACTATAAAACAAGAAGCTCATTTGTATTTCAAAATCATAAAAATTTCAGCAAGCCCAAAAATTTAAGGTCTGAATACTGTTATCAAAATTAAGCATTTGAAACTTTTATCGTGTGTTATTTGTCGTAATCGGTAATTGGATAGATATAATGGAGAATTTATTTGTAAGCATCTTGCATGAAATTATTAGAATATGAAAGTGACATTGTTTTACAACGTTTTCAAAACCAGATGTTCTGATTTGAAAGGTCATCAATGTGTTAAAAACACGCATTACCACTAGTTGCAAATGTGTCTTTTCCTAATATGAAACATTTTGGTATTTTTGATCGATCGAAATCTTTTCATAATCTCATAAAAGTCCTTACATGGCAATACTTATTTCTTTAATGGTAGAAGAGGTAAGTAAATGATGTCATTATTTACTTAAAAAAGTATATAATGCTTAGATATAATTATAATATAATTAAAAACATGATTTGGATGTCAAACATGTACCCTGTATTTGGTTTTGATTTTGATTGTCAGCAAAAAAGCCAGTATTTAATAATTATTATTAGAAAAATACTTTGATTCATGTAAAACCGAAACCTGAAATCGTCACCCTAAAATTATCCATTTCTCAATATAAAAAAATAAATCGTTGCTGCTTAAGCATTATGCACATGAAAACATGATGTTTAATTTTAGCTAGTGCATATTTATTGAATTTAATTCAACAAAAACGTACGTAAAGTTTTGCTACGGAACTTTGCAAATGTGATGCTAGATTCAAAATTTTAAATGACAAAGCAAGGAGGAGGATGATAAAAACAAACTTTTATTAACTATACCCTAAGACGGTGATCATCAACTGTCCACACTCGACAAGCAAAATCGCTGGAAGTACAAAGTAATAAAGTGGCAGTTGAGTCAAATTCGAGACTGAATATGGCACCATTACAACCGGTCAAGAAAGCCCTTAATTCGGCGCCATTTCCCACAGTCTCCCACAACTTTACTTTTCGGTCCGTTCCCCCTTAAAACCCAAAGAAACACGCGTTTACGAGGTATTTGAAACATATTTACCAATGATATTCAATTTATTACCGGTGGCAAACGTTCGGCAATTTGGGCTCCAACGAACACTATTAATTTCATTTTCGTGGGCATCCTACGAAAGTAAGAAAAAGATAATTGACAGCTTTACCGCACTTGAATACAAATCGATTAAAATTCAAGTCAGTAATACTTATGGCTTTACAAATTTGCAAGATGCAATGGTGGGTACCACACAGCCAACAGGAAGAGTTGACAGAAGTGATATATCTGCAACATGTCCGGTGATATCGTCCTCTGGCAGTACTACAGTGGCTTTTGATTCTTTTGCAGCGTCTTCTAATTCTTTTTGTACCTTTGCTTGTCGTTTTCTGAGTAGTAAACATAAATCAAATTTTAAAAATAGCTTTAGAAATAGTGCCATAGGCAGTCTAAAACAGTAAACATTTAATTTTCCAATAATTAAAATAATATAAACTACTATTTTAACATACTTAACAAAGTTTTCATTTTCCTGATTCATAAAATCGGCATGCTGTGCTTTAATCTCAATGTAGCGCTGTAGTAGGTCCTTGTTTTCACTCATCTTAAGATGATGTTTTTCCTCTAAAGCTGTGTAGGCTAAATGTAATGCCTGGTGTTCGTCTCTTAATAATTGATTCGTGGCTTCAAGTCTATTTACAAGTGCACAAAAACAATACTTTGCTTATATAAATAATAATTAGAAAGTAATAATACAACATTTTATAATTTACTCTTGGATCTTTGATTGTAGAAACGTTATTTGCTCTTCAAGATCGGCACATTTGGCAACGGAAGAGGCTAGTTGTGTCTGTGCGGTAGATAATTCTGTTTCCTTATCAGTAAGCTTAGCAGAAAGACTCAATACGTGCGAAGCATTTTCACTCCGTTTCTTGTGTAAATCAGTCAGTTCTTCCTGAAGGGAAAATATTTTTTGCTCCAAAACCTGTTGGTTAAAGAATATATTGTTAATGTCCATTTCAAATCAAAAGAGCTGTGCCAAATTTCAGTTGAGTCTTCCTTAAATTAAAAGTACCTTCTCCCGTTCATCGGAGTGGTGGCCCGGCACATGACTGTACCCACGTTCTACTTGAACACTCAGTCGCAAATTTTCTGCCTTGATGGCTGCCCAATTTTCAAATAGTTTTTCATCTGTGAACAGATAGACAACAATCAACAATATCAATGTCAGTAATTTTGGTTTGTGATCACACGTTTTGTCATCATTCCTCCACAAACAGGTACTTACGATGCTGGAAAAGCTCCGTGAAGCCTTGACTCTCTCTCTTATTCCTGTCACGAAGAAGTGAAAGAATATGGTTTCGGTACTCTCCGTTCCATTGATTTTTCATGGCTTTCCAAATGTCAAAAAATATGTCGAGTTGATGCTAAATGAATGATGAATACGCGTAGTATTTCACTGCTCAAAAGATGAAAATGAAAGATTGACCTCCACCGCCAGACAACTGGTGAGAACGTATATACTAAATTGATGCTGATACAGAAAACTCAATGTCAGGTGCTCGCTAACAACTAACAATTAATTTCTTTTCAGACATATCATCAGTTACGATTTAGTTGAAGGAGTTAAGTCGGTTATATATCCTGAATCCTGACAATCATACAAAAAGCTAAACCTACATTTCCTCCAAACTTTGACACTTCAAAACCACAAACAAATCATAAAATAAAAGCATGTGCTCCAAATTTTCGAATCCACTTAGCTGACATTCACATCGGTAAAAACAGTAATGACGTTCGTGTCAGTTGAAGATATTCTAAAACTTTATGACATCCTTTAACAAGATATTATATAAAACACATAAACAAGCAAAACACACTGCTACACTTCAGTAATTAACTAAGCAATAATTAAAGAACTTATAAGATCATCCATTAGTCCCATTCACATAGAAGAACACACCGCACAAATCAAAATATTTTCCCCAATCATGTGTTCATTCATGTGTTGCACTGTCTATCTATCTAACTACTTGCTCTACTCTACTCTTCTCCGCTCATCTACTCTAAACTGCTAGAAAAATGTAAATATCAACATCAACAAAGCATTCTTCTCAACATCTCGTGACTCCCCTGAGCATCAGCTGAGGCTGCAACGAAAGCAAAATGCTCATTGCTCATCTGTGGAATCCACGTATTTACTAAAAAATATAATGCAGGTGCTTTGCTTTCCTATTTGCTTGTGTGACTCTGACTGTGTGAGTGAATGAGACGTGCATTTAAAAGCACATCATCATATCATATCCGTCTTGCTTCAAGCAAAATACTTCAATGAATACCTTCTTATTATATAGCTTCTTGATCAGCCGACGAGAAAGAGAAAGCAGCTGACGTAGCACAACAAATCAGGTTCCCTTTAAAAATGTAAGCAAGGCTAAGGCAGAACACCTTTTTTTACGTCTCGCCTGAAGAGACTTAACTGTTATTAAGGTAATTATTATGGTCATTGATCGTTAAATTTTGGCTTTCTTTCTCTTTTATCGTAGTACAGTGGCATAATATTGATAAGTTTTCTATTATCGAATTTTAGACGGTGAGAGTAGTTCTCATTTTAAATTGTGAGCATTTTTGTGATATTAAATTTTATTGTGTTGACGTTTGTCGATGAACCGAATGTTTTATTAGTAAACTATAACGATAGAAGGTTGAAACGCTAGAAGTCTAATTTGTACAGTAGTGACTTTTCTTGACACTGCGCAAGATTATGAGATTGTTGGTTGATAATTGAGTAGTAAAGGTGGATAGTTTAACATGGTCCACTTACAACTTAAAGACATGAAATTCATGACATATTATTGATATGCGAGCTGGAATGGGCAACCTTTTAGAGACAGATAGTGACGTTGCTTCTATTTCGGATGGTGAAAGTATGTCAATATGCTTGGAGATTTTATACATTTAGTGATAGCTTATCATGGTCAAATTTTAATGATCACGGTAATTTTTTTGGTGATTTCTTTTAGAGGAAAGAACTGATGGAGACGGGATGGAGAGTGAAACCATGCATGATGTTAATAAAAATACGAATACTTCGTCTCAAAGTAATGACTCTGCTCCAATAAGTAAGTGGATTCATCATTAGTTAAAGTTGTTGATTTAAAACAATATTATCGCTGCTCATTTGGAATATGTATTATTTTCTTTTTTGTTCAATAAAGGCACTAAGGAACCTGACAAGACTGCAGACGATAGTGTACCTCTATTGCAAATAGGCAGAAATAAAACGCTGAATCGTAGTGTTTCGTCCCATAGTTCTCTATCTGATGTACAACCATCTACTAGTTGTGGCTTAAGTGTAGCAGTAACTAGTAAACTTCCAGAGGAAATTCAAGTGTCTTCAGATAATTTAGAGAATGGATCTAAACTGAACGCCTCTGTCAGTCATGTTGCTATAATTCTCGGAAAGTCTAAGAATATTTCTCCTTCACCCCGCGAGCTTCCGCCAAGAAGTCAACTCATTCAGTTAAAGCCAACCATGTGCAAACCTAGAGTAAATAGCAGAAATTCAATGGATTCATTGTCTGAAGGAATCAATAAACAAAAGTAAGTGGTTGCTATAAATCGGCGTAAATACAACAATTTCAAGGACTGTAAGGAACTAATGTTGACTGGATACGTTTCATGAGTCATGACTCATGACTATTTAGAGCATAAAGAGTATCTAACTTACTAACTGTCATAATTACTTTTGCTAATACAATACATTTTTGTTAATTTAGGAATCCACGATTTGTTCCATACGAGCCATATAGAGGAGCAGTAAGACCAATGGTTGCACAAGATGAAACAACGAAGAGACACTCTAGAACTGCATCAGAAGCGTCGGCTGCGTCTAGTGGTATTGAACAAGTAATAGGCAACTTGAGTTTAAATGACAATAGGCTTGATGAAATACCTGGATGCTCATCATTACCGGAAAACGTTAGTGAAAATACTCATCGAAAGTCTCTCGAAGGGCGACAACTCCCTGTGAACATTACAAAAGTTGTAGATGCTCAATATGTTAAAAAGGATAAAATAGTTGAGAAGCAAACGCATGCCTTAATCCTACTTAAAGAAAGGCTCAAGATAGCAGAAAAAGATAACGACGATTTACATAAAGAAAACATACGACTCAAAAAGATGCTTGTCGATTCGTTATCGGGAGACATTTTCCAAAATAGAACAGATGGTGGCCGTGATTATGCCTCTGGAACTTCACCTGCTACTAGTGAGTCAGTTGATACTCTCTCCAATGAAATAGAAGTATGGAGATCAAAATTCTTGTCATCTTGTGTTCTCGTTGAACAGCTTACTAGAGAAAATGGAACCCTAAATGAAGCAGTTGGAGCTGCTGCTAATATCTTGAAAGACATAAAACTTTCGAGTAGCCTTGCCCCTGTTCATTTTGAACAAGTTAACACGTGGCTTCGGACAAACAGACCTACATCTACTGTTTCAATTGAAAACAATAATGTAGACGATTCCTAGCAATACAGGTTTAGAAAAATAAATAGACCGACTTATTTGTTTCCTGATACGCATTTTGTACATTACTGGCATTTTGTTTTAAAGTTTGTGCCATTTAATTGCATACGTATATATAGTTAAATGAATGGTTATTGAGTAAACTATAGAAGTTTTAAAACAATCATCTTAATGAAACAATCATTATCTTGAGTGTTGTATCCCTGCTGCTGGATGAACTACACACCTCTATTATAACATGTAATATAAATGTACAGTTTTATTGGAAAAGTAAGCGCTAATTTTTGAGATTTTATATTTCATACTAACAATATGTTTGATATGGTGCCACTAATTGCTATTTCGGTATTCAAGGTCTGGGGTGATGATTGTTGTTCTTTTCTACCTAATTTCTAGCATTTTGTCAAAATTGTCTAATATTTTGTCTGGAATAAAAATATGTACCATATCATTGGCTACTATTATTTCATCAAGTAAACGAAGTTACTAAAAAGGAATATTTAAAAGAAATTCATATACATCCTTGTTTGCACTCTTATATAGAACAAACGTTTAGCGTCATCTCCGTTGCTTGCAAATTTCTAAACGTACCTGGCATAAAAATACATTAAAGGAAAATAGAAATTGCCTGTCACTGACACCGCCACGTTATTGCCATTTTGCATGTGAAAAACAGTTTAAATTACTCTTTCAACTCTACATTGTCTATACCATTGGGATTCGCCGATACTTAAATTTTATGCATAAAACATGAGAAGAACAGGAATAAGTTGATTTTTGGTAAAAGAATTTATGTACGTCAACGTATACTTTAGAGTAACAAATATTTATGGTATTTATCTGCCAATCGTTTCATTCTTATTTTCTCATATTACTCCATACTCTCGTTTCGCAACATACTCACTCTGCATGTAAAACTCTAGCCGATAACTGCAAGATGCTATCCAATCCACCAAACACACAGTCTGATGCTGCCTATTAGATTGCTTTTTGCCGTGCTGCTGGACTTATTAGGATGCATTGCATGGTGCATGACTTTTAACAGCTTGGAAATAAAATAGCGCACGTTAAATTGCTGGCATATAACTGTAGATGTTTTATTACTTACACGAGAGAAGGAAGAAGAGAATATGCATGGGAAATATGTTTTTAGAAGGAATCAGTCAGTTGCTCGATTTCTTTCAAGCCTTTTTTCCATTGCGTAGTCATGCATGCATGAAGTAAAACGCTTTCAGACATATTGACCAGTTACCAGTTCCTTGTTCAAGACAACGTAACACGTAACTGTTAAAAAAGTGAACTTTTCTTTTCTTCTTTTACACACTCCACCAGTTCTTTTTTTTTCAGAATAGAAGCTACCAGAGAGTGATCTGATGCTACTCCGATGACGCCGATGATAATATGATATTTTTTTGTACAAAGAAAAATCAACACCGCTCTGCCACCACCACATCATCATCATCGTCATGATCTTCTATCTTCTTGATCAGAAAAAAAGTAGAACAAGCAAGCTTTAAGCAAGAAACAATGATTCAATCGGCTGAAGAGTGTCATTAAACTTCGAAAGCATGTATATTGTATGAAGTGAAACCCAGTCGAAGAAAGATGCTTCTACACAAAAACTGCTTACACAATAGAATATACGACGGCATCGCAGATTTTCTTCCATTCAAATGGTTCTTCTTTTTGCTCTTCTTCTGTTGTTCTTCTCCTGACTTTTGACTTGAGCCATCTTTTAGTACAGTTTTTTTTTCTTCTGCGTTATTGTATTATGCACATCTCCTTTTGATCGTGAAACCTGATACATGTTTGTTTTTGAGCTGTTTTCTTACTAAAAAAAGAAAATGCGAGATGATAAACCCCGACAATTTGTGTTTGTGTTATGTATGCGATACGTCGGTATTACTGCTGCTGCTGCCACAACTCCACGAGAGAGAAGAAGAATGAGCAGAATATATAAAAGTTTCAAGTCAAGTCAAGCTTTTGAGGACAGGCAACTTTTTTCAGTAGCGATTCCTTCCAGGGTTATGTGGCTGGCTTATTTGATATGAACGTATAAAGTACAAGGGTAAAAAAGGAAATAACGGGTAGTAGAGGAGTGATTCGGACTAGAGGGAGAGCTGAAAAGTATAATAATAACAATAATGTAGGGGGAAAAGTGTGAAGGGAGAGAGAAAGAAAGAATAAGTGAGTGAGGTGCTGCTTGCTACTCAGTATGTGGTGGCTTAAAAACAGAAGAGAAGAAAACCAAGCCTGCTGAAAGATTAGAAAGGAACTCGAGAAGGAAAGAAGCTACATGTACTTTTATGTGTGTGAGTAGGTAATATTATATGCATTTACTGGAGTGGTGGTTGGTAGCACTACTCTCTAGAGTGAAACTTTAAGGGAGTTCTGAATGTTATGTTGGTTTTATGATACCGGAGGAAGCTGCTGGAGTTCTATGTAGCTGCTGGACTTGAAGAAGCCTCGGAAAAGAACACGACGAGGGCGGAAGCAGTGACCGATCGCCGCACCCGCACTTAACAAATCCCAGCACATCTCATTCTCATCATATCAACAAGAGATAATATTTTCAGCCTGATCGGTATGTCTGTTCAGTCTATGTGTCTCTCTCTCTCACTTCTCGTGCTTTTATGTATATGCATACATAATCATATAAAAATGTATACACACAAGAGTAGAAGTGAGCGATAGATAGACACATCTTGTGCATTTAATAACTATTTACATTTTTGTGTATCGGTATATATCGTGTGTGTCATGTGTATCTGTTTGCTGTCAGTTTTTCTCGCACTTCTTATTCCAAAATCATCATCATTCATATAGAATGTTTTGAAGCAGTTCACACTTATCACACATCTCTTCTTGGGCTTTACTTGTTCAGTATTTACTCAAGTTGGAGAGGGAGAGAATGTGTGTGTGTGCCTGTGTGAGATAAATAGTAGTGTTTCCTGTCAAAAACCGAATTTCTTCTTCCCCCAATAATTAAAAATTTACATCCTGCGGTATTACTGTAACTGCTTGGTTACTTGTCTTTCAGTAGCCGTAAGGCTTAGCTAGCTAACTGGTATTCCTTCTACAATCACAAACGTTTGCTACCCCAAAGGTAGCAACTGCCTATAAAATTGCATTTTTGACACATATACATATTCACATTTTTAGTGCAAAAATCTTCTTCACTCTTTCTACATATTTAACTAAATTATATGCACAAAACAGTTTCAACTTGTTCTCATCTCACTTGTGCACACTGCGTACAATAAAGGTAACGTGGATAAGCATTAATACAAATCACAAATAAATTTATGCACTCCCGTACTCGTTTCCGTCTAATAGCACGCTTTCAGATAATCCTTTTTCCAAATAGTAGATAAGCCCTTATCAGTCCATTCTCTTTATGTACCTACGCAGACATTTCCCTAGAAAATTAAAGGGAAAACTAATATGATACAAGACACAACATCACAATATAATATATGGGATTGATTGATGACAGAATAATTCATGTGTGTATGTATTTACTTTTTTTGCAGTAAATTTCGGCCTCTTGTCACATAGCTGTAAGGATTCTTCTTGGGCTGGACCTAACTTGTATTCAGTATTCAAGATAAGAAGACATACAATACTTTGATAAAACTTCTTCACAGCCTGCATCATTCACCTGAAACTTCCAGATAGTGTAAAAACGGATTCCGAATTGCAGCTTAGCGATCGCTTCTTATCATAAATAAAAATTTTAATAACAGCTACACACATACGTATCTACATTTTCAAGACGTTATTCTCAAGATAACAAAGCAGTATGCAAAAGAAACATTTTTTATCTGACAACATCAGATTCATTAAACCATCAGCAAGATAAATGGAAAATGTCAAATGTGTGAGGTGTGAACACTCTCTGCCTGTAGTGAACGAACAGAAATCCAAACATAGGAATTCGAAATGCAACTGTGTTTACTAAACTATTAAAACAGATACGTTGGTAAAAATCAAGCGCTTCCTACTTTCTTCTCTCATCTGGAAATGACTCGTCATTCAAGGATTTGATGAAATGCAGATTATACGATAACGGTTTATGGCAAGCGACAAAATAAATAAATATCTCCCCTCTCCTTCTACATCTACATGTGGATCACGAAACAAAAGTACACTTTTAAATGGATGGAATATGCTGTAACGTCTGAATAAAAATAGTTTTGAAAAACTAGTAAAAATCTTGAACTTGTTTTAAAATGTGAAAGACAAAATGTAACGATATACTGTTATAGGTATTGTATCTTTTACCATGCTTGAAAAGTTTGCAAAATGTAAAATTGACGGTGGTGGGATGGATGGTTGAGTATGAAGTCTTCTTGAAGCTATATTAGATAGAATTTACCGACAGTGCCATTGCCATTCGAAATGTTTACAGTTTCAGAGTGAAATTATCTCTGAAACTAAAAGCTATCCCCATTATATCGTGTTCGACATAAAGTAACACCTGCGGTTTGCAACAACCAGCAAAAGTCAACCATGTCCGAAGAGGAGATTTTGTTTGATGACGTGTACGCACTCTGCGAAGTCATTGGAAAGTAAGGACTTATGCAAATTTTTATTTGATATAGTACTATGATATAAAACTTTTGCAAATTTAAATATTCATTATATGATTGTTTTGTTAAAGGGGACCATACAGCGTCGTGAGACGCTGCATCCACAGACAGACAGGATGTCAGTACGCTGTAAAAATTGTAGATGTGGCAAGGTTTACATCAAGCCCTGGGTTTTCAACGGATGATTTAAAACGCGAGGCAACCACATGTCATATGCTCAAGCATCCACACATCGTCGAGCTTTTAGAGACCTATTCTTCAGATGGGCTTCTTTATATGGTTTTTGAATTGTACGTTGACAAATTTCGCGACAAATCTACTAAATCCTTACAATTATTGACTTCCTTATAAATACGTTAAAATATGAAAGTTAAAACAACTCAAATAATTAAAAACATTATTTAAATATTTAGTATGGATGGGATGGACATCTGCTTCGAAATCGTTTCACGTGCGGCCGCTGGATTTGCTTACAGTGAAGCTGTAGCTAGTCATTACATGAGACAAATCCTGGATGCAATTAGGTACTGCCACGAAAATGATATAATTCACCGTGATATCAAACCGCACTGTGTGTTGCTGGCAACTAAGGAGAACTCAGCTCCTGTGAAGTTGGGTGGATTTGGTTTAGCAATACAGTTGAGTTCGGATCCTGCAAAGCAGAAAATAAAAACTGGAAGAGTCGGCACTCCAAGTTTCATGTCACCAGAAGTAGTGACAAGGGAGTACTACGGGTAATTTAATTAATTTTTAACGTTTTGTGGCAGAACAATGCTGTATATATTTATGAAAAAGTTGCATGCATCATGTTTGCATGTTGTTTGTAATAAATTTTTTGTCATATTTCATAGAAAACCCGTGGATATCTGGTCTGCTGGAGCTTTACTGTATTTGCTCATAAGTGGAAATCTTCCATTTTATGGAACCAAAGAAAGACTTTACAATCAAATACTGAACGTGGAAGTAGATCTTAACAGTACCTTTTGGGAAAGCAGCGTAGGATCTGATGTCAAGGATCTGCTGAGCAAAATGTTAGCGAAAGAAGCGGAAAATCGAATCACAATTCAAGAAGTATTAGATCATCCATGGTTAAAGGTGAGTTTTCTCTTTTGAATTTAAAATGCAAATGACATGCAATCTAAAGGATGAATAACGATTTTATTGTCGTTTTTTACAACTTATGGGTGGGACAGGATCGTGAAAAATGTCCGAGAACTCACCTTTATGAGACAGTTCATAATTTAAGGGCTTTTAATGCTCGACGTAAACTTAAAGGTGCCATATTAAATGCTGTATCATCACCCCATTGGAATTCTGTAAGCGCAGAGCCATATGATGCTGGAGGGACGGACCAATGCTCAACTGATGGTATGAAGCTTTCATTAATATTAATAGACTCCAGACAGCCTTGTTTCAAGAGGTTTAACTTTTTGGTATCAAATCACATCCTCTGGCCTCTAACAAAGGATTGATGTATTTGTCATATTTTTAGCTGTAACACTCATCATCGATGTTCTGGAAGATATGCAATCATTAATAATTCCCAGAGATTCAGCTATTCCTTCAGATGTTCTTAGTGATGCCAAACTATCCAAAATTCTTCGCATCTTCGACCTGATCTCGAGCGCTAATCTGTCGTGTGGGAAGATACCCCAGCCAGAAAGCGTGGATACTTGTAGAGATGTAATGGATATTGTGCTAGATGCTTTGGAAGCCAGAGATACATCAGACACGGTGTTGACCCACTTAGAACAGTTGCGGTTCGTATTGTCACAACCATTTTTTCAGGTATGAGCCCGTTTAGCTTTCATTCTTTTTATACACCTACTTGTTTTGCATGAATAGCCCATATTACATACCAAATTCTCATTACAACAAACATAAAAACACCTTTCCCACACGAGAGAGGAAATAGTATACATACATGACAGTTTCCTCTGATAGTTTGTGCCGTGTTGTGAATCATTGCATATATATTTTCGGCAGCGATTTTCTCCTCTCTTTATTTCGGATTTTCTTGTCGCTTAGTTCTTCTAACAAGATGGGAAAGTATTTTTCAGTAAGACATGAAGCTTAGAAAATAATGAACATGCATAAAAAACAATCTGGCAGATGACATCCAAATACTAGAGATCTGAAATACCATAAGAAGCCGTAAGCAGAAAGATAGAGATATAAGTAGGGAGAAAATGAATGGCTCTGCCAGATAGCTTAAGCAGGCTCCTTTTTCTCTATATATTATGTATCACTTTTTCCCTTCTTCCTTACTTTTCTCTCCATTTAAATCTATGAAGGTCGATGTTTGGGTTGCCGCTTCGGGTATTGTTCTTCTGTTAAGTCGCGTATTCTCCGTCGTAACAACATGAATATGTAGTAAAAAGGAAAGCACCAGAGCTCTCTGATGATGATAGCCAACACCGCTATCAGCTACCAAGTAGGCTCTACCTTCTCACGGGTTAGAAGCTGGATGGAAGAGCATTACAAATGCATTATTATTATTACTATTATACACATTTTCTTGCAAATAAAACAAGAGAAAACATAACAGAGGAGAAGAGAAAAAGAGAAGAGTTTTAGCTTCCATAACTGACGTGAATTTTTTTTCAGACGCTGTTGTACACTATTAATATTATTACCACATTTTTTCACGTACATAATATAAAGCGAGTCGCAGTAGTCGTCGTGGGTTATTCGAGTTTGCTCGTTACATTAATTCTAGTTCGTATACGCACACACCATTGGTTGCTTGTCGGAAAAAGAGATGGGGAAATTGGGAAGAATACAACAACTTTGAGCTTCCTGTTCACGGAACAGTACGTAGCCTTTTCTCTCTCTGTCTCTCTTTCTCATTCTCTCTCTCTCTCTCTTCCCAACAATATAATGATAATAATAATAACATGCTGAGCACTGCCACTGTCGTACACATTTTCCGTGTACATGCATAGCATACCTACGCAAAAGAGAAAAGAGAATAGAGATCAGTGAAACTGCAGCTTTTAAAACTATAGGCTTTTCCTATTATGCATGTAGCAGGTACAAATAAGTGGGTATATGCATACGACTACGGCTATGAGTCTATAAGGCTCTAATAATATGCACTTTATATTGAATACCTCCGCTGTTATCTACTATACTACCACCACTACTCCGTCTATTATTTCTGCTACTGCTACTTGCAGTTTGAATGATTTTGTTTCCAGCTTTTGCTAAGAGAAAGCGAAATAAAAATGAGCGAAAGAGGAAAGTGGAAAGAGAAAGATTTTCATTCAGGGAATCGAGTAAAAAGGAAGAGCCGAGACCGTGCTCAGTTTCCTATATACTTTGAAGAACATGCGTGAATCGCTTCTTGATGCACCAAATTTTCTCTATTTCAAGTCTCTCCCCCCGTGTGTCTCCCTGCTGTGCTATGTATGTGGTATTCTCTGTTGTGTGTAGGAAACAGCAGCAGCGAAAGGGAGAAAATGGTATGACTTGTGCTCGCTTGTCTGAGCTTTGTTCGCACATAACATTCGCTCACCAAGATCTCCACCACCGCCAACATAATAAGCATTGCATGCAAACCTCTACTTTCTCCGCTTACACAGAGACTCCCTCGCACACAAACACACATCCAGCTCACTCAGCCAGCAGTATAGCAGCAACAACGGCATTACTAACATGATCATCATCATGAAGAGTTTTCTGGTTTCCAGAAATGTAATGTAATGTACTGAAGCAAGCATTATGTGATTGGTATACACTGCATACAATGCTTTCTACCGCTGATGATGCTGCTGCTGCTGCCTACTATGCTTTCTCCAACCTACACAATACTTTCATTATATTTCAAGCCGAAATCTCTCTGTTCACAGTTGCCTCTCGCTCAAACATACGATTTTCTCTTGCTTGCTTTCATATTTTGCTCTGGCCCTTCCAGTCATCTCGTCCTCAGCCTGTTTTGTCAGTCCATCCAGATCATTGGTGCTGTGTACATTGTAGAAAGCACTACGCTACACAAACTTCACTCTTTTCTCGCATACTCCTACTATTTACTACTGCTGCACAACACAACTACTTGTTTTTTCCTACTTGTGGTGGTGGTTGGATGTGTGTTGGAGTTTGTCGTATAGAGTCAAATCATATAAAAAGCAAGTAAATAACAGGAGAGACATCATGCCGTCTAATCTGCATCGACTTCTTCTTTTATTTATTTTCTGTTCATCATTTGCTTACAATAGCAGCAGTTTAAAGTACCAAAAACAATCTCCACTGCTTTTGTCTCGGTGTTAAAAATATATTTTGATTCTGATGGTACTCGTTCATTTGAAAACACCATAAATTACTGTCCATCTTTTGGAGATCAGCTCTGGTGTACCTTATAAAAATCATCGCCAGCATCCTCATCTTCATGACATATTGGCATTGGCAATTAGTATCGCATGTCTACGTATCATAATAAAATGTACTACTAAATCAACAACAACACCATCATCAACAGCAACACACGTTCCACATGGTTGCCAGCACCCAGCTTGCACTTGTTAAACAGCTACTACCGCTGCGTTGATTGGATTTGCATTACTAGTTTTTGCACCATCACGTTCACGCATCAACTTTCTGTTCGCCATCACTCTGTCTACAGCACTACTACTAATGCACTCAAGCACATCACATTAGTCTCAAGTATTCGATATTTTTTCACGCTTAAAATATCCTCTTATTTTCTTCTTCTTATCTGCTGTCTCTTTCCTGCGATTTAATAACTCCTTATTATTATATCGTTGTTGACAAAAATGTGCTGTCAGTGTCACTGTTTACAAGATGACACTCATCTCTCAAGAAACACTATGCTCCGATGAAAGTCATTTAAATGATGATTGTTCTTCTAGCTGTTGTATTGATGCAACTTTCGCTAATGAAACGTGGTTCTCTCTTCCAACAAGATATGATAGTGGTAATGTAAAGTATAATTACACTGGAATCCGAGCCATTGCTGTAACACAATAACAACTAAAAAGTGATGCAATTCCACTGAGATATATGTATGCAAATATGCAATGCACACTATTTGTAACCGTGTTGAAAATGTAAATTGGTGAATTTGTGTTTAATGGATACCATTTCTTATCCTGATACTTCATCTGCTACTTTCCTCTGCTAGTTGTGCTAAAAAATAGTCTATGTAGAGCATCAGCAAGTTTAAGTGCGCATATACTTGAATGTCTGTTAAATAAATGAAATGAGATGTAAAGGAGAGGAAGTATAAAATATTTTCATGATAATAATAATCTCATGTAGCAGAGAATAGAGAAGAAAAAGTTTCGATAATACAGAGCATATTATATTAATAATAATATGCAAAAAAGTTTGTTGGTCGTGCCTGTTTTAATTAGTGTGAATGATTAAGTTCATTTTGTTCTTCGCATCTTCCACATCATCATCGTCTACAACAGCGACTTGAGTAGTGTGTCTCACGTAACGGCTGTCGGGATTGGAGGAACAGTCCTGTAGTATGGATTACACTGCTCCATATTACCATCCGGAATACTTGGACTATGTCCCTCCACCTTGTCCGATCCATAATCCCAGCGGGATTCCCATTCCAAATGGTTACATACCTCACCAGCATGGACCTCATGTTCATCACCATCATCATCATCAGCACCAGGCACATATTACTTTTTATGTCATTGTTTAAAAGTCTCATTTTTATTATTGTTATTATTCTTTTCTCTTCAGCCTCTTTACCAACCAGATAGATAGAGAGATAAGTGCATATACACATACAAAAAATCTGCTTTCCTGGCATTCGCTAGTTTTGAGATGCATGACAGCAGCAGTAAGCCTTTTTAGCAGAAGTAGTATTAATGAGAAATAAAGTTTATTGTCGGGATGTTGATGGTATTTTTGCATAATATCCTCTCATTCACAAGGAATGTCAGTAGCGTTTATTTCATTTCCTACTGGAAGAGGGCATAATGTCGCACACCAAAAGCAGAAAAAAATGTTCTTTCCGAGTATCTCCAACTCTACACACAAATGGGGAACAAGGGCAAAAATAATGTAGGCATTCCCATGTAGCAAACCAATATGAGTCTATACAAAAAGCTTTTTTCCTGAAACAAAAGGGATCGATTGCACACTAACAGCAGCAGACAAAGCAAACATAAATTATATTGCGGGTGTTCAAGCTCCCTTTCTCGCTTTCTCCCATCTTATTCTTCTTGCTTCATATGGGTCGGCAGAGGAGAGATGGAGAGAATGAAAAAGCTTGTGTGGTTTGGTTTTGTTGTTGATGTTGCTGTTCCATAATTTTTATCCAGTCGACAGTATGGTACTGACTACAGACCAAAAAAAGGAAGTTGAAAGGAGGAAATAAAAGCGAAAGCCATGTAAGTAATATGCAATAAGTATGCATCTAGCTGTTTGTAACCTAAAGTTAGTCGGGACTTCCTAGAAGGAGAAAAAAACGTTTCCATTTACTATTGCGTTATGCTGAAAGCTAAAAATTATGTAAAACACACATAATAACAGAATGTGTGTATGTGTGACATACATGTATACACATTTCCAGTGTAAATTATCAGCTTCCCTGTTTATAACTACGTTGCATAACCTCTATTCACAGAGATAATATAGTCGACTAGTCTCGTAAACGAAATGTGTGTGCTTTCTACATTTTTTGCGTCTTGTTTCGTTTTTTTCTCTGCTTTGTCATGATTTTATTCCTACATCTTTTCATTTAAGTATTTAGTTATATTTTTGTCTGGTGTTTGTAGTAATAACCAGTTCGTGACAATTCACGAAAACATGTTTGCTGCAGATTTATACAAAGTAATTCTTTAACAATAGCAAAATAAAAGAATTGACATATAAAAGAGAAAAAATATATTTATTTCAAAAGATTACGCATATTTATTTGTGTTCAAAAATACTCGTTAAATATTGTCGATTTCTGAGAATTATATTGCATCAATATTTTCAAAGTCAAACTGAAGGGTCATGAAAAGTTTGAATGTGTATTATTACAAGTTCCAGTACTTACTAGTACGTAGTACGCATTTTTTGTACTTTCTAAATAAATGCTCATTAAAATAGCAGAAATATCTGACTTCTATCCTAGACTTCTTAGAATAACATAAACACTAACAAACCCAAACAGAATCAACATAAAAGTGAAAATATAAACAGATTTATTGAAGTTAAAAAATTACGCACTTTTATTTGTATTTTTAAAAAGGAAATGCTCATTAAAATAGTTAAAACTTTTTCAAATAAATAAAAGTTTTCGAAATTATTCATTCAAGCTTACAGTTCTCGTTAAAAATGACATACTACAATACACAGATAGTCAGACACGATGATTTCAAAGGCTACGCTTTCTTCCCCAGCAAGCTAATAATGTGTATATCTTCAATCTTTGTATTATGTGTGTTGCGCAATGCGAAACTTGCTTTAGATTTTTTTCTTCACTTCACTCGTTTTCTTTTGCTTCCTTCCCCCGACTAGACAATATCATTACATTTGCCAAAATTCTTCAAAACTAGTATAATAATATCACTGGAAGATAGTTATTCTCTCTGGACAAGTTTTTTTGTTAGTTTAAAAAAAGTTGACACTTTAGATTCTTTATACTCTGTGATGTGAGCATCTCTCTCAGTGCTGACTCTTTAGCGCGGTGTTATTATTTGTTATGGAATGGAGTAAGTAGATCTGTTCCGTATAATGGTTTATTACCGGCCGTGACATTTATAACGAGTTGTCACTTAAAGAGCGGTACTTTGGATGATTTGTTGGTTATTGCTCTTGCGGGAAAACGCACATTTACTGCTGATAGTACCAGTAAATATGAAGCTAGAGATATAAACGACATCAATAATAAAAAGTGAAAGCAGAGCGAAAGGTTTCCAAGAATATTATATGGTTGGTAATATTTACGGTAACCTAACCTGGATCTACTGGTTGTGTGTTCTCATTTGTGCTCCTTGGCATACGAGGGCTTTAGGTAAATTATATCCATAAATAAAATAATAATCCTTAAAATCTATAGGTTTAATGGTATAAAGTTGTGTTATGACAGTATATGACCAGGCTAAATCCATGCTTGGTTCTATTAGATGTACAGGTATTTCATCTCAATTTTTGGTAAACATCCTCCAACAATTTTTTATTAAAATGATGACGGAGAAAGGAAACAATATCGGAAATTTTTTCGTGTCTTACACAGAAGCAAAGAATGAACGTAGCACAGTCAATTTTTATTAGCAAATAGAATTTATCTTTATAGCGGTAGTCGTAGTCGTATTTGTAATAGACAGAAAGTATTTGATTGTACACATAAATTGATCATCATCAGAGAAATGTGTTGGTAATGTAGCGCGACATGTTATAAGGTCAGTGTATGCCTAACTGATTTGCTTACAACACATAGACGTACATACATAACTACACACAGATATTCTTTGCTCAATCACCCTCGCCTCTCGTTATAAACGATTCAATGGCTTGCTTGCATGCATTCATGCATGATTATGTACTTACTTTTCCACAACTTTTTCATACACTACGACATGCAAAGGCATTTGTGTGGATTCAATGGAAAAGAAAGTATATATAAGCAGTGGTGGTGTTGGTGGAAGGAGAAAGTAAGTTTTAAATATATTACTACAAAGTGGATAGTAGATGCTACACATTATTTGTAAAAGTAATACTCTACTGCTGATGATGGCAATGACGATATAAAATTTTCGTGGGATTTCAGGAAAACAGATTTCTGCTCTGCATATCACCTCGTTTGCCTAATCTAATATCGTTGATATACATTATGTGTCCCTATGAAATGCCTTGAATGGAACGAATCACGACACTACTGAAAAAGGAAGAAGAGCAGAAGTACCAACATCAGAAGCGGTGGTCTTAGTAGTTGAGAAAGGCTAGCAGAGAAGCCTGCCTGAGCACAGTTTTCTTTTCTTATCCATTCTTCTTCTGCTGCTGCTTCTTCCTCCTTTTTCTCTCGCACTTTCTTTCTTTCTTTTTCTCCTTCTCCTCCTCGTCCACCATCAGCAGAGAAGAGCATTGTGGTTTGTTAAGCAGAGAGAAAGCATTTTGAATTGGAGTTGGATTGGAGTATTCAAGGGAAAATGTGTTTTACAGGAGTAGTGAATGTTATGCATGACTAACCCACATGACTATAACGCGCTTATTTCTTCCACTATCAATGTTGAAATGTAAGTTCTCTCACATTCATTGTAACTGTACGTACTGGTGAACGACGTTGTGAACAAAGTGTTTGGTACGACGTTCGGAATAGTTGCCCTCTTTTTTTCTTTCTTTAAGGAATAAAAGGAGAGAGAGGGAGAAAGAGAACTCTGGCGAGAGGGAAAAAGTATTCAGCATTCCTTTCCTTATTCTGATATCAGTCAGTAGTAATAATGTAATAGTAATAGTCATACACAAAACTGCTTGTAGGAAATGTGTACGAGAGCAATATAATACTACGATGGCGATAAGAAGACATTACAATATTGTGCTGGTGCTCGCTCGCGTGAAGTGAGTGAGAGAGAGAGAGAGAAAATGAAGCGTATTTATAGGCGAACGTCTAGCGGAAAGTAGTAGTATTCAGAGAATAAAATATGTTCCTCGTAGATTGCATTATTACAGGGATACTTTCATTGTTACAATATAAGTAATAATATATGTAATGCTGAATGACTATTATTACATTCAAAAGAATGCACCAAATTGTATTTGTGATTTGAGATTACAATCTCATTCGTCGACGGCAAGCAAAGAAACGGCTAGTATGTGTAGGCATGAATGAGGTGGATTCGATAAAAGATCTATTGATGTGATACACACTTTTTCCGCTTTCACACTAGTCAAATGTTCTTCGGATGTGAAAATCTGTTAAGCAGGTGCCCTTTTCACTTCAAGAGTCCTTACTCATTCTATGGAGCATATTGCTCTAGATTGTAGTATACATATGCTTGTATTTATACTTGAATGAAAAGCGATCTGTCTTCAAGAAGCTGAATCTTAATTTTCTTCGATCTTTTAGCAACTTATTGGTTTCAGGATGCGATAAAATTAGATGCAAACTACGTTTACAGCACATATTCAAAAGCACATGTGTGAGTACTTGCCAAGCTCTTTTTATTGTAAACGCTTTTGTTGAAAAAACGCTTTCCTTTCCTTTAGCGACAAAGGTAAGTAATATGGAATGTAAAAGAAAATTTGACTTCTAAAAAGCCATATAATCTCCGAAAGGGAAAAAGGACAAATGAAAAAGATGTTTGTTGAAGGTGACAGGAGACCCTATCTATTATTGACCTGTCACTGAAAACTCTGCCACATTTGTGTATGCAGAGAAGGGCAAAATAATTTGCATTCATGTATATACCTACCAAGCTCAAAAGAAAAATGCTTCGCCAAAATTGGCAGCATATTGAGGCAACTTTACGCAGCGATTAGTTGTACAATTTTGGATAAAGGGTTTGAGCATGAATCACCACACGTAGACACTCGTTGTCGATCCAAATAAAAAATTCCTTGCTACTAAAACAAAAGTTACAAAGAAGAAATCTAAATGCTTGCGTAACATGTTGGGTGGTGGTAGTGATGAATGGAATTGGATATAGTGTCCGTTTGTGGTAGTGGTTTGGCCAAAGAAAATACAACATTTATAGTTAAGAGGAGAGGCTCCTCGTTGAGAGAAAAGTGAATAAAGGAATGTGAAAAGAGACGACGTGGCTAAACTTACAATTAGCCCTTTATATACTCACTTTTTGGCGTTTTGGTGAGTGTACAAGGTGCATGCATGCATGCACACTATTTTTATATGCTTCTTTTGATTTTCTCTCTTGTTTCGCTCTGGCCACATCTTTCTTGTTTAAGAAAGTCTGTTGTCGAGTGAGAAGTAGTCTGTAGAACAACAACAACATCAACAACAGAGTCTCATAAGTGTCTAAGAGCCAGCGAAAGGGTTATACTTTGGTTACATTTAATACATTCATTTCTTGAGGGAACAGAGTTGGAGGCAATGGGCACACCGTAATGGGCACAGTCTACACCACTACCTATGTCCGTCGGACAATGTAGTTTTTGGCTGAGGTGTGGAACAGTCCTAATGGGATAAAGTGTATACGTGTTTGATGAGAAAGGGATATCAGATAGTATATTATTTTCTTGTTTCAAAGTAATGAATGGTGGATGTGGTGACTTGCTACGTATATCGTTTTTGTACTCCATCTGCAGCTGGCATGCATCGGATCGGATTGCATGATCTTCTGTTTCTGTTCTTTGAGATGATGGTGTAGAAAACGTCCTCAGCTCTGCTGTGGGAGTCAAAGCCAACGCAAAAGGCAAAATCTCGTGTGAAATGAGAGAGAAGAGTGAAAGCGAGAAATAAGAAAGTGCCAGGGCAAAAGCTCAAAGTTGGAAACAGACTCACTTTCATACAGACACAAGACATATCACACGGAAACGTCTGCTCTTGATATTATATGGCAAAGTAGCACCACATCACCGCCACTGCTCCTTCGTCTTTTCTTTCTGTTCTCGTGTTTGAGCAACTTTGACTGTTTCTGGAAATATATTGGAAGAAAGAGAAAGAAGGAATGCGGTCGTTTGGAACAGAAAGTAAAGTAGTGGCAAGGTGAATGAATGATTTATTCATAGTCCCCTCTTGGAAACTGCGAATTTGTTATGGCCGTATTTCCACTTTAAACTATTTTCTTTTTTCTATCCTTCTCGTATTCACCCTCCATCTCTTTTTAGAACTTTTGCCGATAGTTAAGCTATATGATTTTAACCAGATGAGGTGGTAAAACTCATATCATTCTCTATTAAACTGATATTGATTATTCCAAAGATTTTCCACTTCTTAGAATAACCGTTTCCTGTTACTGATATTTTACTGCATAACAACAACCACCCACTACCCTCACGACTTCATAATAATAATAAAAGAGTAATAGCAACGTAGCAGTCTAGTGGGTACTTATGGATCAATTCCGACGATATACTACTGGCACTCCTGCTAACTACTTTTCGAGTTGTCTTACGGGAAAATATTGCCTGCTTCGTTGACTCATCCAATTTCTTAGAATGTTTGTCAAGTTTCTTGTGGCAGAATATGGAATGCTTTGACGTTCTTGAAAGGTTATGAAGGGAAAGCGAAAGTATATGCCTTCACCACGCACAAATGGGCTTTTACTGCTGTTTTAAGGACTCGTGTTATCCAGGAACAGAAAAGTGTCTTTGATAGTTTGATAGGATAGGAATAGAAAATGATGAGAAATAGTTTCACATTGCATTATTGCGTATTTACTACCTCTTCACATACTAATAGTAAAGTAACGTGAGCATCAGTAGAGTGTTTGTGTATTTTTATTATTACGGTATCATGGCATATTTAACTTCATTTCTCATTCGCCTGCTCTTTTTCATCTCTCTCCATGTATGCATAATATCACTTCATGCTTTTTCAGGTAATTTTATGGGCCAGTCCACTTCACAGGTTCAAATGGTTAAAGTGGGATATGAATAATATATGCAATTCAATGTAAGTTCTACAAAAAGTATGGATGTTTTGCTTCTCTCTTCCATTCCATTTTCTCTAATAAAAGTTAACTGACAGTATAAATCCGTCAGGAGGAGGTGTACAAGTACATAACAGCAGCATACTAGTTTTTGGGCACCACCGCCTGTTATCTCCATGAATCCATAAATGAAGAGACACTGGATGGATTTGGTGGAATGTATGTTCTAAAATGAATTTTTCTTTAGCCAGTCACTCGTCACTGACAGGTAGCAAGTCTTTTTCCAAAAGAAGTAAAAAGTGAAGAAGCGGAAAAAGAGAAGAGAAATTGAACAGGAGATGGAAAGAGAAAGAGGGAGTTCAAGAAGGGTTTAGGATGTGGGAAATAAAAACTTTAGTTGTGTGAGTTGTGACATCGTCAACGTCTTCGTCGTCGTCAGTAGACAGCTTGGGTTTTTCGGGTAACTTTTGACGAGGAATGATACGTGTGTGGATTTTCACTTCTGCTATATATATATTACATAGTACTTGTATTCACTTTTTCTTCCTCTTATTCTTTTCAAGAAGAATACAATTCGATGCGATGAAAAGTTGGGCAATCCTGTACTGCCGCTGCCATACAGCCGTCTCGTTGTTGTTGTGAACATTCTGTATTATGTATATCATATTTGTATTATGTAGTATGTACTACAGACAGACAACATCAGTAAGTAAAGCATCAAGCGATATTGCAATTGCAAAAAGTCGCTATCATGTTTGGCCATTTCCTCCTCCATTTTTTTGTGGCCATGTATGTTTTGATACCATTTCTCGACGGTTTGGATCTTCTTCTTTTGTGCTACATGTTTAACTTTTGTCGTTTTGAGTGAATGAAAACATTATTGCAGGGTATGTATATATGTTCGAGTTTTTGGAGAGGCTGGAGGCGAGGTTATATGACGTTTTATATATTATTATTGCTGCCACCACCACCACTACGTTTTTCTTCTCTTATGTTGATTCGTTTTACTACTTGTGTCTCGAGAATCAAGATGGACACTTTTATTTCCATTTGTTGGCATCCGCCATTGCGATACTGATATATAAAACCGGTAACACCGAGGAATAGAAGAGAAGAGTAGTAACAGCAGTCCCACACGATAACTTTCTTCTTATTTCTCTCCTTTCCTTTCTTTTTGTACTTATTTTTTTTTTTTCTGAAGTTTTTCCGACATTCATTCCGTCGTCTGCGTCTTTTCTTATTTTATTATTCGTTTTGAGGGCAAGCGGCTATACTTTATAAGCCTTGGTGTTTGCATGCTTTCCATTGAAAAATGGTTGTGTATTGTCGACCGACCACATAGTGGATTTTTTTTGTATTCTCAAGTATTTAGTTTTTCTCTGTGTGTGCTCCTTGGATTAACATCAGGTGTCCTTAGCAGACAACCATCTAACTAGCATTAACTGAGAATGAAAAAGGATAAATCAGTGATAAGCGGATTTGTTGGATTCTTTGAAAAAATAGCGACAGTATTTTCCTATATTATTGTCCCTTTATGTATTATACTAGTAGATTTGTGTCGGTTGTCGTAACCCAAGACAAGGATTATAAAAATACTGAACACGCAAACACATAACAAATATGTATACATCTATATACTTTTTGATATGATTATATTTTTGTAAGCATTGCCATTTGCCATAACATAACGTTAATATAGCTGAGAGCTGACGTCTAGTGCCACTTAGCAAAGCCATTGTTCCATAATGTACACATATAATACGCTCATATTATTATAGTTATTTCTTCCGAGAGAGATTCCTATGGGCTTTATTTTCCTCTCTGCCACTGCCACGATTTAAGCTAAAGCAAAGAAAAGAACAGAAGGTCCTTTGATTTCTCTCTGATGTGTACTGTCTGCATAGACACACACACAATGGAAAAAATTGTTGGACACAATGTGTTTAAAACATTGTTCCAAAACCGGAGCAGAAAGAGAAAACTAAGAAAGAGATAAATATATAGAGGAGGAGGAGGAGACATTGATGCGGAAGGAGCGAAAAGGAGGACGACGTCAAGGCAGTTCTTTTTGCATATGTATAAACGTAGGGATATAGATCTGTATAAAGATACATAGAAATACTTAGATGCTTCTACAACTGCAGGGGTAAAACAGACTTTTTAAATGCTTTCTCTGAAATTCCTCATGGGTACAAATTGTGTATCTCACCGGAACGATGACAGGCAGAAAAAAGAAAGAATATGAAAGTTAGACTGAAAAAAGTGAAGAAAAAGGGAAAGAAAACGAAGTAGAGAGAGAGGAGCCCAAGGTGAAAGTTATGTTGTAAAGTGTAAAAGAGTATAGAGAAAAGGGAAGAGCGGCACCACACTACTAGCCTTATTGCAACTAACACACCGCCATCACATACACTCACTAGCAGCATCGCGTTATTATGATATATACAGTTTGTTAAACTAATGTACATACGTTTATTATAGTGCATCATAGACAAAAATGTGTGTATCAAGTTATACCGGAGTTTATAGCCATCACACTTCTTCTTTTGCTTAACTGTGAGTAAAAGTGTGCTGGAAAAACTAAAGTAACTTTCTAACTAAAGCTAAGTAGAAAAAATAGAAGAAAATAAGAAAACTGAAAAAGAAACAATATTATGGTAGCTACTTGTTCTTTCTTAGCCTACTCAGTCACTAGTGGTGGTGGTAATGCTACCACTGTCAGAGACATGCAGAGAGAAAAAAACAACCGTACAAATTTCTACTTTTCTTCTGCTAAATTCCCTATATATTATGCTGCGAATAGATATTCTTGCTGTTAGATAGTCCTTATTTTAAAAAATAGCTGAGGAGGCTCACTTTAAGTGAGCTAGTTGAATGGTGTAATGCAGCTACTACTACTGCCGCCGATAATACAGCAATGAAAGTAAGTAGTAATGAAAGTAAAAAAAAGAGAGAGAGAGAGAGAAAAAAGAGGGAAAAGTTTCATTTCTTTAGACTGTTCAAAAAGAATCATGGCATATTATATAGCCATTTTTGTAAAAGTATGCAATCTAATGTAATAAGAATAACTATATGGCAGAGTGTGTGTTTGTGTGTGTCTGCAAAAAAGTTGAGCAAGAAAACACGTTCAATTGCTATATAATCGTAGTTGAGCGGCTGTATATGGCATGTTGCTTCATCTATGTTTGTATCTGTAAATGCGGTAACATAAAAATGTGGCAGCGCGTTTATATATAAAATTGTCTACATACAAATGTACATTATTCTTCACTTTTCTTTCTTGATTCACTAAAGTTTGTTGATGTTCTCGCTATGCTGTTGTTGTGAATGTAATATATGGATTGTACATTGTTTCTTTGCGGCCCTCTGTTGATCCGTTTGTCCGTGTCCAGTTTGGAAAGCTCAGAGAGTTAAACTGAAAGTAGCAACGACACAGTGGCACAGAAGCATAGGGACAAGGGACGCTTTCCTTCTTTGAATGGAGGTTGTATTGTTGTGACTCATCTCGTATGATATTTAAGTATATTTTGTTGAATATGTACACTTGTGTGTACCCTCTAACTCCGAAAAATTATTGTGTGTTTAGGTATATATGTGGCATGTAATATTGAACTGGGCACTAACCATGATCGTAGGTGTTCATTATGTACGTTACATTAAGTTAATGTTAAAGTGGAAAAGTTGAAAAACTTTTTTAGATTGAACTTTTATATGAAGAATATAAAATGGTTGCATACAAACGTATATAGACTTAAATATATATGTATACAATGTTTCCGTTTTTTCATACAAATCCGCCACTACCGCCTCGACCACCATTATTTATATAATTTATAATATGTTTGTAGTTGTGTGTACGCTTTCACTCTTTCTTTTTGCACATGATATATTGGCTCTCCGGCTGTTGCCTGAAGATAAATGTTGATTTCATGGAATTCTTTATTGGGCAAGTGAATATATTTTCTTCTAAATTGGAAATTATATAAAAGGGGAAAAAATGTTTACAATTCTTGTACGCTGCAATCATTTTTCCCTCTCTCTCTCTCCCTATTTTACAATTGGAGAAGTGCACAATTTTATCTATAAATTATAAACGTGATGTTTAGTGCTGCGGGGTCTTTTCATACTTCCTTGAAAAAGTGCACAATGCAGTAAAAAGTTTTTCGCTTTACTTTTATTGCTAATAATAATAGGACAAGTATGTATTTATAAAACTTATGTGATGGCTCTTATTATTAGTGGGTTAAATATTGAGTTTGCCTATTTGAATGTGAATATGTATGTATCTGCTTTTATGGATTCATGTATCAAAAAGGAAAAATCAGTTTGTCCTTTGACATGATGACATTCACCAAATGTATATAGGCATACAATACACTTTCCCTTTTTTGGTTTTGATTTTTGTCCTTGTGTTCTACCGAGAGTCAATATTATTAGCTCTTTGATGTGTGTGGGAACCGAATCGTTTTCACTGATCGAATCATTTCCCTCCATTTAACTTATTTGATACACTGCTGTCTCGCACACAAAATCCGCAAATCATATTTGCAAACTGAAACAAATAAAAGAAACTTGAGAAGAGAGAAAGAGTGTGTATTGCTGTAACGGCAGATATGTACGAACTCAACTAATGCATTTCTATCATCACAGAAAGGAATTACATGTCAGAAAAGGTTCCGGTTTCCCTCTCCTCTTTTACTACTACGAGCCATTATAAATAAGGGTATGCCAATAATATCGTATCTCACTGTTGCCGTCCATCCGTTCCTTCATTTGTGTCTGCCTTGCCTGTTTCTGGTCTTCACTCGTCGTCCTGAGAGTGAGTGCTATGTTTTATCTTTCCATCCACCATGTACATGCAGGTTTTTGTTCTATTATGTCTCTCTCACTCTCACACACACTTAAAGTCAACTGTCATGGTACAAGTGCATACATTAACCACATTTTCTGTCAAGCATGTCGTGTTCATGACAAGCAGACACCCTCTGGGGATAAAAAAGAATGTGTGTATCTTATGTATTGTCACAGTGTACTACATCTAACAATAATAATAATGGCATCGGGTGAAACAGGGAAAAATGGTTGTGCGGGGAATCATTTTCATCGATGATGGTAGCTTGACTTTCACTCTAATTCTCTTGGTGTGGTTAGGTACTGGAGCCGTTTTGTAGATACTGGTGAGGAAGTTTTTGGCTTCTTGTTTGCTGGTATTTTACGGATGGAAAGGAAACAAGTGGCAAGTGCCACTCATCTCTGAAGATTTGGTCATCGATCTCTTTTTGTTTTACTGCTACTCCTCTATAGTAATCTACACAGCACACTTGTTCTTCCTATATGTTTTTTTATTTTCCCCTATTATCCTTGATTCAATGGTGTCTATCCTTCTGTCTTTTGTATTAGCACTTCTTTTAAACTTTTTATACTCTCTCTCTATCCCTTTTCTCCTTTCACTCTCTTTCTATCTCTCACGCTTCAGTTTTATTAGTTAGTTTTCTTTCACCGCTCCGTCGTCTCATCACGTTCTGCGTACATATATCAATGTTTCTGCAGCATGCCAGTTGTGTGTAGTAGGCTTGTCGATGATTGCTGAGAAGAGTATACCTTTTTGTATCCATATGTCACCATCACCATTACCCAGCACTGACCTGAACGATCTCTGTTCCGCATTGGAAAAGTGGTTGGCTGGGCTGCCTTACAGTTCCCATTCTCGTTGACGTCCCTCTTGTTAGTTTGTTAGTTGGCTGATAACATTACTTTGCTGATTGGAATTGGATCCACGGATATACATTATACCTTTCCTTAATTTTATAGACTCAAACATCCTGCCTAACAAAGCCTTCGCCTCAGGTAGTTTCTCTTTTTATGTCAGAATCCAGAGTAGAATGTCGTAGTCGTAGCGAGATAAATAAATATAGATGTGATGAAGAAGATGGAAATCATGGGCATACCTACTATGACTGAACATTTACGTTTGGTATGTAGATAGAGGGATTATATGGCTGATATCTGTAAAGAGACCCTGCTTTTAAGTACTTAACACCAATAAGCTACTGACAATGATGCTTGAGGCTTTTCTGATTACCTGCTATCCTCTGATTCCCCTCTCGTGTGTGCCTGCCTTCTCCTTGTAATGGCCCCTTGCCTATATAAATGTATGCTTCCGCACTTGTATATTATATGCATGTGTCGACAAGCAGTAAAAGTGTTAATACAATTGTGAGGATGAGAAAGCG
The DNA here is from genome assembly GCA_034694325.1 of Entomobrya corticalis. Classification (NCBI taxonomy): domain Eukaryota; kingdom Metazoa; phylum Arthropoda; class Collembola; order Entomobryomorpha; family Entomobryidae; genus Entomobrya; species Entomobrya corticalis. The sequence continues at coordinate 51,771 of JAQFYG010000099.1, forward strand.
AGAGAGGTGAAAAGTGAAAATGATGATGAGAATGGTTGAAGTAGTAAGGAGAAAGTACATAGTATAAAAACAAACGATGAAAATTAGAGGGAAGAAGGGATACATGTATTTAGCAGAAATTGGTATACGAACAGAGAGGAGGATATTCTTAAGTATTTGTGCATACACACATGCTTCTTGTGTACTAAGCACATTCACACAGACTAGACACACACACCGCACCGTGTTATTATTATATCCACTCTTTTAGCGTTCGACAAGGAAGGTGCTACAAACCGGTTAAGATTAATGAATGTCGAGCAGTTTTGTAAGTCTCAGGGTGGATACTTACCTATTGTTGAGAGAAATTAATAGACAGCTCTCTTCTTTCCTCACTTACTCTTCAGGACGACTGACAGTAAACTGACTCAAGTATGGTTTTAATGACTACGAGAGATGGGAATTGTAGTAGTAAGGCTAAGGGTGATACATGCTTTACCCTTTTGTAGTAGCTTATAAACTTTTGTATCCATATATCTTGAGTATACAAAGCGTGTAGTTTTTTAAGTGGAGCACTTGTTCCGAGATAAGTGTTTGTATAGCATTTTTTTGTTTACGACTAGAAGTGGTGGCATGACCTTAAATGGTATATCAGATGGGTGTAAGTTTTGGTTAGGGGTAATAAAGTGATGATATGAGTAACAGCTCACTATGTGTGTAGGTTTTTGACGAGTCTTGGAGTACTAAGAATCCGTTTGGTTTGGCTTTGGCTACATTTGTTGTGCCCTTCTCGTGTATATGGAGTCTGACTGTAAAGTGTGAAATAGCATCGGATTATAAAAGTAAGTATCATAATAAAAAGTTAAGGAGAAAGTGTTGAGGCTGCATAATGTTGTTTGCTGCAGTGCTAATTATCACGCCATGCCATGCTCCATATAATACTTGTATTCTGTAGCTTCTAAAGGCGTAAACCCACAACGGGTCTAGTACTGAAGTACATGAATAAAAATAAAATGAGCTTGTTTCGGTACATGGATTTTAAAGCTAAAAGATGGGATATATTTTGGTGGGGTTGAGATTATTG
>JAQFYG010000100.1:0-52389 GCA_034694325.1 Entomobrya corticalis
TGATGATAGTATGAGAATAGAGCCCGCCGACCAAACCTAATGTTCTGAAACTGAGACTTATATATTATGATACCATGAAAACAACAAAATATCGAATTTGGAGTATTTTTAGTTGGCAAGGGTTAAAAACATTGATCAAAACCTGCTATATACATTTGCCTTTGAGCTGAAACACAGATATATTTATACAAGCCCTGTCTACTTAAATAGTCAACAAAGTAAGACAATAATAAATACTTACTGCATGCAAACAGCCCTTTTTGCAAACTTAAATAACAGTTTATGATAAAATCGATTGAATTCAACTTTTTCATACTCATCCTTTGTAATTCGTTTACTTATTCTTGATACATATGCAAAACTGGTAATTTGTACATGAGTTGAAAGGTTAAACGATTAATTTGTAGATATGTAATGCTGGTGGTAATAAGCAAAAAACAATAAGAACGAATTTCCTGTGAAAAGAATGAATGGCCAATTCCAAATTGTATTTTGTTCATCTAATTAACTTGATATGTTTTACTTACTTAAATGAATTAAACTGTTTACTTACTTACTTGAGCTTAATTTAACTGCGAGATTTTCTCTCTATTTCCCTACATTGTCGTATATAGTCCTACCTATCCTTTGAACAGTGACTGTTACTTATTTTTTGTAAACTATGACGTTCAAGAGAAGTCGCCTGTAAATAAATCCAAAAAGCTGCTTTCGGCCAGCAACCAACACAAAAATATGATATATCAGCATATTTATATAGAACTCATTATAAGACAACAAACATTATTCCCAAGCTCTTTCTTTCGTGCACGGTTTTACTCATGAAAATAAAATTATGTGTTATGTACCTATTTTCTATTCATCTTCAAACGTAACCCAAGATCCCCTACGGCCACGACATCCACTTATCTCGTAACAAAATACTTGTTACTACCATTATTTATTATTCTTTTTCTTGCATAATTTTCAACAGTGTACTCTCCTAGCAAAAGCTAAGTTTGTTTGGAGCACCTGCTCAACAACAACAACATCCTCCAGTTGTGCGTACATGCTTATTCGTGTAACAAGCTAGTTAAGGTATAATGTTCACCTAATGAATACACCATTAGCGTGATAATAACACCCAACCGGTGTTGCTCTCACAAAAAATGGTTTACCACCTGAAGTGGTAGATGTGCACTGAAGTAATAATGAATAAAGGAAAAAAAAGTACCTAAGAATATTAAATATACTTACTTACGATCCTTTTTCCACCTTTTCTTCTGGCCATACCTGTATAACATACTGTATAACATCAAACCAATCCATTATGTTCAACTTGACAATGACAGCAATCATAATACCTTATAAACAGTACATTAGTAAATAAGTATGTACAAAAAGAAGAGAAGCCGTCATCATTATCAACGTCGTCCGTCACCCCTCCTACACCACCACCTTCTATTTTAGACAGTAAAAGGAAAGTAAAAGTGACGAGAAGACAGGCATTGAGGATGGTGTCTTCTTTCTTCCCATTTTTGTTTGTATGTAGTACATACTACATACATACAACCTGTCAAAAATGCATTAAACTACATTTATTTACTTTTTTTATACAAGAAGAGGAGATGGAAAATAGGATATCTTCACGAGAAAAGTCACAGTCAAGTCAATCAAATATGTAAAAACGTGTGTACAACAACAATAATAATATTACAAGACGTATATCATCAACGAGCATCAAGAGTGCGGCAGCAGCAACAAGAGCATTTGCCTGCGGTGGGTGGCATGTTGTGAGTGTCTGTTTACTTGCTAGGTTCCATCCCGTAATTTCAAAATGATACCAACAAACTACGCACTAAATATACTATTACTTCTGCTAAAGAAAACAAATAAGGCATCCTAAAATGCCAAGACCAAGAAAAGAAATGAGAGCTCGACTTTAGCTCATCATCAAATTTTTCTTCTTGTGTTTTTATCTGAAGAGGAAAAAGATAAGTGTCATATTTCTAATGTGGTAGGTAGCTGGAGAAGAAAAGAGCACTAATGACATGAAGTCGCGAGAATGAGAAGAGGGGGAGATAAGACACAGTGATGTTATTGACATGCCGTGTGTTGCTGATAATGTTCATGAATGATGTTGGTTGATGATGAAAGAGAAGAAACAAGATGAGAAAACTAGTATCAAAATAATATATAAAATGCGCGGGGATTTTTCTAAAATTCTACAATTTAATAACCAGGTACTATAACCTGCAAAAGGTTATGAATTACAAGGGAAACACGTTGACAGTACAAAATGTATAAATATCTAACGTTTAATTTGACCTGACTGGACTATATCCACAGGGTTGTCTTAATTCTCTTTTCCCTACACTTTCACCTTGGTCTGACCTTTTGAGTAAAAGTAAGAGTGAAAGCAAGCAGATTTTTTTGCTTCATATTTGATCTTTGTATTGTCTTCAATTTTCGTCTTTCTCTGCAGTCGATTTTAAACTAGAATATCTGAAAAGAGAGCTATATTTTTTAGGAAAAATACCATCAAAGCTCAACGGAAAGAGTCAGAACAAAGTATGCAACGTCATTATCAACAAAGATGACAAAAATGCTGACAAAGTTGTGTGAGGTTTCGAAAGTGATGAAATGTCACAAGAACAAGTCTGGACTTTTTTTATTTGTTGCCTTTTCGCTGTTGCATGGTCCTTATCTTCTTTTTTTGATGATCCAGGATGAAAATATTACACAAATATCTTGCAGGATGCCGAATTTCATCTCAGTCATTCACGCATAAAGCCAAGAGTGTATAAGCAACAATATTTTCTTTATAAAAATGTTCTTTTTCTTTTCAAGTGAGCTTGTGATGATTATAACGATGACGCTCTCTTTTTTACTCATTTTCCTGTTATGACTTTGTCGAGAGTGCCCTCACTTCCCTCGCCCTCATCAACATCACCTTTTCCCACTTCATCTTCATTACAAAGGTGGTAGTCACAATATCATGAAGACCATGAAAACTTCAAGCTATGTTTGAAGAGGAGCCCATGTGCATCATATTCCACTTTTACCTTCGCAAAACACACGCACCAATGCCTAAGCTTTTCTCACTGTATCTTTTTGTACGACTAGTTATCTTCTTTTAGTTATGGTGCAAAAGCTTCTGTTACAGGAGTCAAAAGAAAATATTATTGCTACTGTTATGATTATTACGATTATGATTATTATCTTTCATAGAGTGTGCGTTTCTTTACCTTTCCTACTCTCCATTCACCAGAAAAGAAGACTTTTTTCAAAGTTTATACTGCATTGCCGGTGTGCGTTATCATCGTCGTCGTCATGACACTACATACTTTGCTGCGTGAAGAAGAAACGCACAAGAGCCAAAAAGTCGTCTCATCACGTTGATCAGCATGATCATAGTCGTCATCATCATCTTCCACACGTCACGTGTGTGTGTGCGTCTGTAAAGTACTGCTGTTGTGTGTGCTCATTTCACTTTCATGTTTATTATGTCATTTCATTCATAATGGCATAATATAAATACACACACGGCCGAAGAGTAGCAACAACAGCAGCCAAACACGAAAAAACGCACTTGAACCGAGACAGACATGAAGGTTAATACAGGAAAATATATTATTATGTGGTTGCTCTCTTCTCTATTTTTATGAGTCAACGAACACACGCACTCTTGAGACTTTGACTTTTTTCTCCATGCATATATATCCATCCGGCCATTCATACACACAAAAATACCGTCCTGATCATTACCATCATCTTGTCTTGTTGTTGTTTGTGAATGTTGTGCTTTTTCTTCTTTTTTCTATCTCTCGCTTTCTCAAGTTCCACCACTTACTTTGACTATTCATGAATGATGTGAGACCATTTCATAAAATAATGAGCTGCTCATCTTCTCCGCTTGGTTCTACAACAAACAACTTGGCTCTTTTACTACTGCACAGTCACAAGTCAAAAAAGTAGCATGGTCTGGTTTCTATACTGGTCGTTGTATAAGCACTTCCCGTGCGTGAGGTGTTTCTTTCTTGTACGTATCCCGTTGCGCTGCTTGTTCATGAACTTGAAAGATTCTTCTCTCCCGGAGAAAAATATGGGATATGAAAAACAGATACGCCATGCATATAGGCATGCAGACATTCCAACTTATGTAGTAGGCTTGCTAACTAATAATATTTTTGGGAGTTGGGTATTTATACGGCACCACTATACCACATACTACTACATACTTCCTGACAATCCTACTCTGTTCGTTCTTGTTGGAATGCAATGAAAAAATTTCCATAAAATAAAAAAGGGTTCAAATGCACAAATGCATAGTTATCACATCCCTAATCTACCTTTACAGAGCTCCGGGGAAGGGAAGGTACTTTGTTATGCATGCAAGTTGCTGGTACGATAGTGGTGATGATATGGTGCGACTTGAGTGAGTGTGACATCGTCATATCATTATGCCCCAACGTGTGGATACTGCATTACAGCATATTATGTATGCATGTTTCCATGGAAGTTATTGCAAAATATTGAAAAGTGAGTAGCAATAACAATCATAATCAAGCATGTATTTATTTGTGGTATTGAATGTATGAGTGAGACTATTACGAAGGTATTTTAAAGAATAAGAGCTGTATATTCCACCCTGCCAGCCACACCAAAATATGAACGCTTGCAGAAAATATCCTGAAAATGTTATCCAAGCTGTTATTTTCATCATCGTCACCATATTATCATAGCATAACAGAAAACTGTTATTATTATTATGGCATTGCATACAAAATCGTCTTTGCTTGTTGTTTGTTACTGGAATAGGTTTTGGGTAAATGGAAGGTAGCGTTGGGCAAAGTGGAATTGGTTTGGATTCCTTTGTTCCATTGACGATAGAAGAAAATGATGATGAGGATGCAGTAGGGGATAATAACAATGTATTGCCTATTTCATTACTTATTATTTTTGCACCGTTACACTACAACAAGCTATTTGTGCGAGAAATTCTAAGGAATGGCAAATTGTGGTAGGCGTTTTTTTTACATAATCTTGTTACTCTTCAACATGATGTCGATCCTTTTCCTTATAATTGCACACGATGTACTTTTATAATCAAGCATGTTTTAAATTTTCATTTTATGAACTTCATTGAGAACGTAGAAAGTAAAAATAGCTGTATAATCTGACACAACAACTATGTGAGTAAAGGAATGTGATTAACATTATGCTCTCGCTAAAACATGTTGACAAGAGATGACGTTCATTCTGTTAAAAATACACAAAATCGAAAGCATCTCTTTGCTACACTCCTAAGCAACATTATTGATACATTTTAGCATATTTTGGAGAAAATTACACCTTTCGTTCTCTTCTCAAATAGATTTTTATTTTAATATTATTCCGTCCCCTTCGATTGAGTAAATCCTAATTATCGCCATCACTTTCTGTTATTCGACAGAATTAGGGAAAAATAAACTTTTTAAAATGCTTCCTTTAATCAATATGAACACAACAACATTTTTGGGGAAATTTGTTTATTAAAATTTGTAATATGATTTATGGGGGTTTGCGTTGCGCATTATTTACGGCTGCTTACTTCATACTATCTTTATTTTGTAAAATTTGATGTAGCTTATCCTAAATGTCGAACTATAAATTTTTGAACCACTGTGCCATAGACAACAGCACAATAATAAACAAGTAAACTGTCAAACCCATAAAAATATATAAAATGTCCTGTAATTTTTACACTTACACATTTTATTACAGATAATATTTGAGTTTCTCTTATAAAATATTTTATATACGGGATGCAAAGTAAAGTAGTGTTTTCTTTATTGAAGTAAGTAAACAACCACGGAAACGAGTTTACGAGGATATTAAAAAAACATTCAAATTCTAGTCTTCGGCAAAATGATGATTGTAATGATGATGAAGAAGCGACCGAGATGCGTTTGTGTCTCGCTGTGAAAAAGGTTGAAAGCCACAACCGTCTCTGTTGGCATAACGACAAAAGCAAGAGAAATAAGGCGAGTAGCATTAAAAACGAAAAAAACTCTAGTTTTCTACCCAGTTAATTTTCAAAGTAAACTGGAAAACCAACTACCACCGCCAGCAATACGAACTATTTTGTGATTTAAGTGTCATTTATATTACATTTTTTATTTAAAAAGAGCAGAATACAACTTCAGGACCGGGAAACATTTTACTCGTTTACGGATTCTTTACTATACGCGGATTAACGACGCAATTTAAAAATGCAATAAAACAAGCGTATCTGCATTTTATTTACTTTTAATTTATCGTTTTTCTTTATTCTTGCATCCAACTTGAGATAAAAGATGGAAAAGATATATATCACCGCAGAGAAAATCCTGGTTAACATTTATTTCGTTTTGTTTTGTTCACAGAAGCACACTTTTCTTTTAGACAAAATATAGAACTGGAACAATATTCAGTATTTTTAAAATGAAATACTCGTTTTTGAAACCCGTATTTTAAATTAAAAACTATCGTATTCATTGTTACATGCAAACATAGCTTATCATTTTACCATTTTATCATTCAATAACGAAGTTCGTCATCATGACTCACGAACATGACACGTCGTATTATATCGAAATGCAAATAGCAGCATCTCCAAGTGAAAAATACTTTATGTCTACGTATTGAACAGTCTAATAAGTCTGCGATCAATCATGTAGTTTCAACCCGACTAGGATAAATCATTGACTTTTAGAAATATCTAACTTATGCTGATTTTAAATTTTGCAGTTAACGTGAGTTTGCTTCAAAGATATATTTAACAATTTCGCTTGCTTCAAAACAACTAACAATCAAATTTCAATGGACTTTAACTGATAGTACAAATGAAACTGAAGATTTTCTACAGATTAAAAAATAATATAAAAGCACAGACTTAGCAACGGTATGGTGACATAACTGTTATGCAAGATATGGTTGAGCAACATCTCAATAAGTTAACCAGCATAAGTTTGAATACTTCCAATTTTGTCAATGTTGCTTACTACCTTAATGCTTTACAAATTATCCAGCGAAGAAAATAACTACCGTTAAAGAATTTTAAATAACATATAATATTGAACTACCACCGTTGTCACACTGACGACGAGACTATTTAGTAGTGGTGGCGGTAATGCAGCTTTAAATAATTTATGGGAAGGAATCTCAACCTCAGCGAATGGAAAAAGCGAATAAATACCGTCTTTGGGAATAGAGGATGAAGAAGAGATGTGCTGTTATTATAATGTTGCATTGTTCATGGCTAATGGTAGTAGTAAGAACAACAAAAACACCAACACTACAACAAACTATAAATATAATGGCACTTTACGCTGAACAAAATGCATTTTTGTAATGGGTTACTGTTACATTTGACAAGACCGGAGAATTATTGCACCCTTGTAAATGGTTCTTTTTGATGTTGGAGAGCATGGTTAGATACGATGATATCACCACAACAAAAAAGGAAAGAAGTCGAGAGCTATATATACTGGCGTGGTAGTGGTAAGATGTTCATGGAGAAAACTTTTTTAGAGAGGAATCTTCATGACTCTTGAAGATGAAGATGAGTTGACTTTTTAAAATGCATCAACTTATGCAATCCTTCTTCTCGGTGAAGAAAAATACGTTTTTGTTCGCTTGTCGTAAGATATAAACTCGTTTGTTTTTTTCCTTTCCATTTAAAGTCCATCCATATATACAATTCTAAAGAGCTCAAAAATAATAAGGAATGGGACCATTTACACACAGAGACAGGAAAAAACAAAAGCAAGCATTTAAGTAACAGACACTCTTTGTCAACTTCATGTTTCCAACAGAGTAAAAAATTTAGAGGATGAAGAATATCTGATTGTGAGTACGTACTTTTTTATTGTCATCGTCATTAGCAAAGCAATTTTTTCTTAAAAAAGTAAAGTGAGCAAATACAAACTTTTAATGGAAATCATTCTCTTTCGTAATTGTTCAAATTAATAATAATAAAAAAATCTAAATAAGGAAGTGTACATTGCGACTTAAAGTTGTTTTTAAGGAATTATTTTGATGACACGATGAGAAAGAATTCAGCGTTTTTACTCGTGTCAACTGCGCTTGTTTATAATTCTTCATTATGATAATTGTCTGGCTCCTTCACAGGAAGATGGAATAGGAGTGGTTGGTAAACAATGAAGCGTGTAACCTAATACCAATTTTCCTAAAATGGTTAAGTACAAACGAGGAAAAATTGTTGGCTGTTTCTGTAAATCATATAATCATCAACTTAAAAAAATAGCCAATGTAAGTCTTTTACGAAGAACTTTTTAAAAAATCAATTGACTTTTCATTGAAAAAAGAATCTATAGATGATGAAACATGCACGGTTTGAAACTTTGAATTAATCAGGATCTTAAATTCACGGTTGCTTCATTTTTCAAAGAGAAAGAAAGCATGAATCGACGACGACGCTGGGAGACGACATTGAATAGTAAAAATAATATAGCTAATACTTAGGAATGAAGGATAAAGATCCATCGTCGAATGAAAGGATGGATGATGATGATACACCACCGCTAGAATCACACCGTGGGACATAAATCAAAGCGTGTAAGTATTTATTTTCACAAAAAAGTGACAAGACAAGAGACGAGGACGAAGCATACATAATAACAACCGCATCGTGTCGTCTTACCCAAGTTTAAGTACATCGTCTTCTTATGCGCCTAAACGTTTTAGAAATACGGTGACTTTAAAAAATATTATTCATCCCCATCATTCTCACCATCACATCATCATCATCCCAACGTATTTATCGTCGATATAGCTCTTTCTTCGTATTGTTGATGAAAGAAGGAACAAAGTTGAGTCGGGGGCCTGATTAAGTTAAGTAGTAGTTCTTCTCTCACCACACACACAAGACACACTTTTGGCTTTTAAGTGCACGGCGTCAAATCTTCAACCCACCAAACGACAAGTCCATGAAATAATAAAAGATACTATGTTATTTCTTCTTTTTTATCTTCGTCAACCATCCCAACTAAAAGCCATCATCGGTATTCTATACCTTTTTCGTTTTTCCTTTTTTATATTAAAATAAAAAGTAAGCTTTAACGTATGGTCAAATAAGAGGAGTACTCATTGCCATTGCATCACTAACACCAACAGATCATCAATCGTAGATGCGGCTGGAGTCAAAAAAGAATAACAAAGTGAGATGAAGTTTGGTAGAGAAGTGAATAAGAATGAACCTTAAGCTGTTATTTTAGGAGGATGAAGTATTTAGTTGCTCTCATCATCATCTTTGTTTTTTCGTCTTTGCTGCTTTGCTGGTGGTTGTACTAATCTTGAGTCGTCATAAGTATTGCTCACTTTTCCTCGAAAAAGCATTGAACACAAAAGGAAAACTATTCCCTTTGCCTTCTTTTTATTCCTCCTTCACTCATCATCATCAAAAAAGAAAAGGACATTTTATTTGTACAACATCTTATTTTTTGGTTGGTTCATTGATATGCAGTGTCATCACTCAACTATTTTGTCACCCGAGTACGAAAACTGGAACTGTAATACTCATCGATTGGCGCGAGCTCGTCATCCGTCACCACCAAGAACGAGAATGAAACCCAAAAGGATGTTAATTACGGCAGTGACGATGGTGGTAGTAGCGTCGTGATGCTTCGCTGGGGAAATAAATGGCACAATAATAAAATATGTGATGGAGAGTGAAGTGGAGAAAATATCATCTTTGTCGTCAACCGTGTCACTGGAGAATCAACCTTCTATTTCATATTGTATCATCATCATAATCATCGTCCACACTGCATGCTTTAGTTAAGAAAAAGACGACTCGAACAACATCATCAATCCTTCGTAAGAAGCTTGTATAATCTTTGAAGTACCTAAGTATATAATATCGTTTCTGATTCTTTATATTTACTTTTTATTTCTCTCTTTGATGGACCATTCCACAGTCAAAGAGTCAAAGCATGGATACAAAGAGTGAGTGACATGCTTCCTTTGTGACTAGAAAACTTGCTTCTACTTTGGTTAGAATTATTCTATTATTCTTTCTTGTCCAGAATCATGATGATGATGAGGAACTAGAAAAACTTATATTTTCTTCTAAGTAAAAGCATGTCTGCAGTCTGCACAGTGGTGTCTTGCATTATATGCGAACGGAACACACAGAAAGAAAGACAGGCAACCTGGAGTCCTGGAGTAATAAAAATGAAATGAATCCAAACGCAGGCACGTACGCACTTTGAAGACAACGACGACAGCAGCGAGTCAAGTGACAGCATTGAGCATTGTGTGGATCTAAGATGCACATAAAATTGGTCTATTATAACTTGAAAAGATGCAATGCATTTCTCCACTTGAGCCAAAAAAAATATGTTGTGTGTATCTATTTCAAGATATAAGAAATAGGTAGTGGTAGCAGTACCAGCTTCGAGTGAAATGAAAATGCATCCCATCGTCATCATCAACATATCACATCACCATCATTGGTTGCATATCAATTGACTATCAAGGAGAACGAAGAAGCTACAATTTATATGCATAACTGTAAGAAAATACAAATTCTTCTGGTGTGTTGCGATCACTTCAGAAGCAGAAGAATCGTCGTCGTCATTATAGTCCTGGTGCTGAGAAGTCCATATCGTAAAACACGTACATACTACTAACTCCCTTTTACTTCTTCTCCTTCTATTTCTCTTTGGTGGAGTACTTTACTCCAAAACTGTGCATCTACTACTAACAACACATTATTATCATGTATGCATAATAATGTGACTCTTCCTCCTCAAAAGTTCAGGAAAAGGCATAGTAAAGGCATCATCATCGTCATCTTCGTCGTCATCATTACCATTCCTTTTCCTTTAAATCCTAAGAGACGTCCCCATCCATCCATCCTTCTTTCTTTGCCTTACAAAAATATTATGCATGGATAAGTGTTGAAAGGAAGAAGAAATATAAGAATAGTTATACAAGTGATACTGTATTAATAATACAAATATGCTGTGCATTACACGTTACTGTGGAACGGTGTTAACAGCAGACTTCTTAAGAAAACGTGTCAAATGTCCTTTATTTGTCCTGTGTGCGTAGACTGGATGGATGCTGGATCAAAGGATGCTATGTCATCACATCATCATACTCATTTTTTCTCTACTTCTATTCATTCCAATTCCAAGTGATGCACTTTTTGAAAAAACTGACTTTTTGGCATTTCTGTGTGAGGCGTGTACATGCCTAATGCGCGACTGGGTTTACAGATAAATGAACAAGTGGAAAGAGAATAAAATGCACTTGAAAACTAGTATGTAGTACTAGTATGTCAGCAAAGACAATTTTTCTTTTTGATAAGAACATTACCACCACCATAACCATCACAGCTTGAAAGGGAAACCTCAACTCACTTAACTTTAATGAATGGAGTTAATGCGTGCATTTGTAAGTTTAAAAAAAAGTAAAATAGGAGAAATAACAAGATAAATTGGATAAACTTTTTTTTACTACTCCACCAATACTACTTGAAACGCATCACAGCCACTACCACCACCGCAATAACCAGAACAAATTTTATCCAATTCTTGACCTTCTTCATGCATTTGAATGGGCTAATCAGCAGTCTGCCACCGCAACTTACCACCAGCAACACTACCGTTTTTTGAATGAAGTTGAAAGAGATTGGAATGGCATGGAGAAGAGAATAAAAGAGGGAGAGCAGTATGATGGCGATGATGATGATACCATGATAAAAATCAAGCTACTCAGCAATTCTCAACGTTGTAGTTATTGCAGCAGCAACTGGATAAAAAAGGCAACCCTTTCTTCTTCATTCCTTTAACTTGAAATAAGGATGCAGAATTTTTGTTAAGAAACTTGTCAGTATTCCAGCGTGCGTTTTATGTTCTCTTATTTCTCTACAATTCCATTTTTTTTGTATAACATCTCACAGTTGACTCTTTTTGTTCTTTTCAGTATAAAAATGGTATACTTTCTTGGCGGTGCATTTTGTGCATATATTATTACCACCACTCAGATCATTACAACCATTTTCTTCTTCAAGAGACCAAAAACGATGAGGACAAGAGGAGCAGAGTTTGTATTGTTATTTTCCACGTTTCCTTCCGTCTCTTTCTCTCTTGCGTCCCCTTCTTCTCTCTATTTAATCTTTCATTATAAATAATATGAATATATATATGTATCAGGAACTGCAGAAGGGATTATTATTATTATTATTGCCATTATTATCATTACTCCACATACTATATTATGAGGTCTGTGTATCTGTTTTAGAGTAAACACCCAAGAGCAGCGTATATTCCAGCTACACAGAACATCTATTGAGTCTCGTAATACAGTCCTCTGGAACAGAAGCGTGGAAGATGAACATGACGATGGTAGGGTGAGACAAAAAGCTAAAAGTATTAAGAAGGGCAAGTCACAGGAAAAGTATATATGGATTCTCTAACAACTTCCTTTTTTCTCCTCTTTTCTCCTTGCTACTTTTTTCTTGCGCTATATGGAATTGTTGATGATGATGCCTTGACATTCACATTCAGCATTAGATACATAATTTTGTCTCAATATATGTTTTGTCACAATATATATTGCAGACTGAGCTGTGCTTTGCACACACACGTTCCAAATGCATTTTATTTTTTAAACTTTTTCTACAGAGTCGAGTCGACCGTTGTTATTATTGCTGTTTTTGTTGTTGCTCTTATGATGATGTAATGTCTGCCTTCACTGCACTTATACTGTTCATTCTTTCCATTTGAGTATATTATTATTATGAAATAGTGTGTGTAGTTATGAGTATTTCCATGAAAGAGCATCGTTACAGCACAACCAGTAGTGAGTAGTAAAGTTCAGGTCACCACCAACGCATCCGTGAATCCGTGCATCTATTCTGTGATTCCTGTGAAGCAAAAAAAAGCATATAAAAAGTTCTTAGAATTAATGCCTCTTTAGGTTTACTCTCTGTGTATATATATGAGTGTCTTTCACCCTGCGTCTGTCATTTACAATTTTTCTTACTTTTTATTTATGACTGATTTACGAAATGGTAGAGCAAGTAGCAGAAAAAATAACAAAAGGTGAAGAAGGTGGCATTAGGGAAGGGATTGAGTGGAAGGAACTACAACAACAGGAAAAGAAAACAATGTAAAACTTTTTTATTTCCTTTTACGTTGAATCCAGAAGCAGATGAAAAAATAAATAAATAATAAAAATAATAAGGCAACTCATTATTTCTTTGCTGAAGATGATATATGCTTGTTTCTTAGGATTTTTTCACTTTAGCTAATATAAATCTTGCTGTTGTGGGGACCAAAAATGTATAATTCCAGATTTTAAAAGTTCATTTTGATTCCAGCAGGTACATATATATTCCACAGAAATGTACCTGTCCAAGTCATTTGCTTTTACTTTTTTAAATTAGTTGTTTGTAACCGTGTCATCGTCATTCCATTTAGCACTATTACATTAGACGTTTGCCTTTTTTTCAGGATGTCTAAAATATACAAATGCCGTCTCCACTACGTAAAATTTTGCTCCCTTTCCCCTTTTTTAGTTTTTGGAGGAATGAGTCCTGTTAAATGGGAAGAATCGTCAAGGGAGCACTGCTATTTTCATAGAACTACAACGTGATGAAGCACAACATCAACAATAATATTACTCAACCTTATTATTTGTCATATTGTAATAATATCAAGAAAACATTGTGAAATATAATGTGATTGAAACGCATTGTGAATGAAATTGGCTTCATAAGCAAAAATACGATGTGATGTGATATGCAAAACGAATCATGTATAAAAAATTTCCATTGACATTCAAGCCTTTCTTGTCAAATTAGATTTTAGATTGTATACAGTGTAAGTAAGCATGCATGAGCAAAAAGTTTTTCTTCTCGTTTAAAAAAATATGTAATAAAATCCCTTGTGACATTTTCACGGTAAATATCGATGAAAACTTTTTCGAGAAGATGAAGGTATACTAGAAGGAGTAGTTCTTTTTCTTCTGTCATTTGGTTTACACAAGATGATTCTGTATGTTGGTTGGTTAAACTCATCTTTGTACATGATTCTTATTTTGTACGTAGGTACATATTTATTTAAATTTTCTGAGTCACTTCATCATCGTCATCATAATATTCCTCCCCAATTTTATTTCCTTACTTGCCCTTCTTGGAATAAAAGCTAATAATAATGATACCAATACACCAACAACAACAAGGTTACTTACCATTTTCACATAAGAACATCACATAACACGATATAATGCTATATAACATTATCATCTTATTTGGTAGTATGGTAGTTGGTGTAGCTCTTGAGGGTTCTCATTTTATAATGTACCAACTGCATGCAAAGTGGCAATGGTGTTTGTGCAGTGGTGATCTCAACAAGATGCTGATGAAGAGGTGGAGGAGGAGGAGAATCGAAAATATTATGCATGGGAGCTTATTTACTTATGAATAAATTTGATTTGTGTTATGATTTTTTATTTTGCCTTATAATGCACAGTAATTTTCTCATTGTCAGTCAATCGATTGCATTCACGACTGAAATCTTCTTCACTCTTTTCTCACAGTTCCCCATTAGCATTACCATTGTCGTTAAATTATATTGTAAATTGTTGTTATTGTGTCGCAGATGCATTTGTATTCGTATCGTATCGTTTCATAGCTTGATGATGGAAGTTAGAAGACGATGAGATACGTTTCTTTACCAAGTTTGAAAGGCAGCAGGCATGTATATCACAATAAAGAGAATTGACGAAGCGAAGAAAAGTAAAGAAAAGAAGGATGGTTATGACGATGCTATCCAAAATAAACTGTGATGCAAGCAATCTGACAAAATAATACACCCAATTTTCAATATGCAGATGCCACTGTTGTATGATAAATCTCATATTCAAGATAACATTCAACGACAATAATGTCATAAATAATGTAAAAGCATACACCAAGCATGTAAACTAATCAAAGCTGTTCAAAATGTTTAAAATATTAAATGCTGTCGTATACCAAACATTATGAATATGAGTCACTACTGAATCGGATGTATTTGAGTTTGTGGCTTCGTAGAGGACTTTTTTACATTTTACGTTTGCATTTATGTTCCAAAAAACTAACTTGAGCAAGAAATGTAATGCACGCACGATAAGAAGTATGAAAAATAAAAGTTTAATAGAGCGTAACGCACTTTTTGCTACTAGTTTTGCTACTTAAATCATAAACCTTCACTTTATTTTATGGAATACGAATATTCATACCAACCAAGACATCAAAGATGACAACGTAAATCTCCAAGAAAAACCTCCAGAATATCATCCTACTTCATAGTAATATTTGCAACATTATCTTCTCATGTTGCTTTTACAGCAAAAATTCAATAATAACAATGATGAAAAATTCATTAAACATGATACTTAAGTAAAACGTGGTGGTACCTAAAGAACACGAGAAATATGAGCAGATGCAAAAGTCGCTGAATAGCTTTGTTTATATTTGCTTTACCTACGTTGACAAAAATGTTATGGTGTTTTGATGACTAAGCCAAGAAAACAACAAAATTCCCGAGAACTTTGGTTAAATTTGATAAGAAAACGAAAAAAATATGAGTGATGAAGAAGAAGAAGGAATAAACTTTATACGTATCCCAGAATTTAGGCTGCATTGACCATGTCGAAACCCCGACAAAAGATGGTGTTTGCATTGACTCTGATCTGCTACAAGCAAGGAAACAAGCTGATAGTGAGTGCAGTGGAAAATCAAAAGTAGTAAAAGTACCTCTACTTACTATCCCACACAAATACGTAGGTACACACATCCTTACGTTCAAGAGAAATACAGAAATCTGTTCCCTTCCACCGCTTCTGCTAGTACTGCTGTTGAGCATCTCTCTTTTTTCTCTACTGGATGAGGTTAGATGCTCCATCGTTACATCCAAAAAAGTTTCATCGTTTTTTGGCTTATCATCACAAGCATGCATGCAGACAAAAATCAAGCCCAAGCCTACCACTTTCTAGCATAAGAATACGAAATGATTTTATTCCAAGTTGTACGTCTGACCAAAAGAAACGAAGAAGAAGAGCATCGGACGAGTAGACAGAACATATAGCTTCAAAAATTCAATCCAATATCCAATCCACCAACACTTTTCAGTTGAGCAACATTCAAAGCTGACTTTGTTCACGGGAATATGCGATGCGATGCCAGCAGTGAGATAAATAGAGAGACCAAGCATTGCTCCACACACACAGAGCTCTGAAACTCTGCTCTTTTCTGTTCTTTTCAACACACAAAGTCCACACGACGATGAGAAACAAGCTTTACTCTGATTCCCCCATTCTCACAAAAAATACTTATAACCAAAAAACCAAACGGCGTAGCTGGCTGTTGTAGAACTTATTGTTAGAGGAACTCAGGAACGGTGCACATAAAACTACTGCATAGTAACCGTACAGTCTCTATCCCCTTTGCTCACTCTTACTCTCTTTTTACTCCTTTTTATCCAGCAGTCAGTGCCGGTTAGAGCTCCAGTTGTGAACCAAGTTTTGAGGAGGAAGGACCACGTCAAAGTTTCCTTTTGGCCAACAGTCGCCCTTCTTTTCTCAGCTAGATGAGAAGTGAACTTGTTCAGTGCAACAACGAGGTTCAAAGTATAAGCGTGTTTAGCTTCTCATGAAAAAGCTCTTTGTGCTTTTTACTACAGCTTCTAATTACTTTCTTAATAAAAACCGAGTTTTTAACGTAATCAAAATTCACATTTTCGACCTATAATCCAATTTTACTTTGTTTAATATTTTCATAGTGAAATTGAATGTTTGTCCTGAAAACCCCTTACCAAAGCCTCATCAAAATTTTCCCACAAATGACAATGCGTAAGAAGTTAAGTTCATTGGTTGAAAAGTTTTTGTTGAAAAATATTGCATTGGCCTCAATCAACAATAGTATTTAACTCAAATGAAATTTAATCGTTAAAACAATTTTGTGTAAAATCATCGCAATTAACATTTTTAACTTCCGCATGATCATTTCTTTTTTCAAGAAAAAGTAGAGTTTTCGTATTTTGAAAGGAGGAAATAAACTTTGTTTTGTTCCCAATCTGCACGGAATGAACACACAGAGAGACAAGGTGTTATTGTTGTTATTCCAGCTGTACACGTAAACGGATACATTTGGAGAGACGAATGGCTCATGTTTGCGTTCATTCATGGAACATAAA
Organism: Entomobrya corticalis; assembly: GCA_034694325.1. Lineage (NCBI taxonomy): Eukaryota > Metazoa > Arthropoda > Collembola > Entomobryomorpha > Entomobryidae > Entomobrya > Entomobrya corticalis. The sequence continues at coordinate 17,211 of JAQFYG010000100.1, forward strand.
AAAGAGAGAATGAGATAAAAGGTGACAGTGTACCTCGTCCCAGTAATGATGATAATTACGAGAAAAGCCAATATCGTTGACATTTACTACAGCTAGCACAGTGCAAGAGACGTGTTGTGAGGAAAAAGCGTCATCGCACCACACAGGAAACTATTTAGTTTGAATTTGAACGCGTTTCTGTTCCTCTCGTCACTTAAAAACAATTATTCTTCTCTATTTTTTGCCTTTAAAATATACACTTTCGTATGAAATTCAAGCTTATGAAAGCATAAAAAGGAAACTGGCTCAGTCCCAGAAAGAAAACATTTTTGAGAAAGAAAAAGCTAAGAGAAGAGAGGTCTCCCAACAACGACAAAAGGAAAAAAGGTTCCATTCTTTCAACAGGACAGTTGAGCTCAGTTCAGAGTGTGAGCTCAGTTGGGAGCCGAAAGCGCAAGAAAAAAATTGTGGAATTTAACAAAGCTGTTGTGCCATCATCAGCAACAACAACAGCAAAAAGAGGAACCAGAAGAGCAGAAAAACTGCTTTACTCCTTGCTGTGATCCAAAAAGATAAATATTCCGAATGTATTTCCTATTTCTGGATTGAGTGTGCAGAAAGAAAGCTAGTGAAGGGCACGGACATTTAGAGTATCACGTTGTGCGAAAGAGTGACTGACTGAATTCTCTTCTCCATCATCATAACAAAAATATCTTTTCTTCCCATTGTCATTCAACCAAAACAACGAAATCCGAAAAAAGGATTACAGAATATATTAGATTTTTGCAGCCAACTACTAAACTGAAGCCATTTATCAAATTAAAAAGTTTTTCTGGGGGAAAATATTTCGATGAAACTTTTGGTTCATCTGTTTTTTATCATGCTCGTTGGCGTGGTGAAATTTTGTAGTAGAGAACAATGATTATCAAAAATTTTGAACATTCAAAAGCATTATCTGTGCGTTATTAAATATGGGTTATTAAAAAAGGAAAGGAAAACATGTAATTTGTAATAGAATCTTTTTTTTTATAAAAAGTGAAAGTGAAAAACATCATCAGCTAAGCTAATGAGTCATGGGTGAGCTGTTGTTGTTATGATCCGTTTTCCTGTTCCTTGAGTCAAAGTCAAGTTTAGTGACATAGTAGAGGCGAAACTTTTTTTGACACTCAACTACCAACTATCGCCAGTAGCAGTCAAACAATTATTGTCTTGCACTGTTTTGCTAATTCTGATGAATGCGAAGAGAAATTAGAGATAGAATGTTCGTTATTGGCTAACAAAACTCCTGGACAAGACGTACCTATAAATTTCAATGTTGTTGGTGTAATAATGTATGTGTAATTTAGCCAACACTGTGCTGTTACTCTTGACGTTACCAGTTACTAGCTGAAGAATGATGATCATGATTATTATTAATTGAACAAGTAATTGCATTAGCAGACAAGCCTGTTTTTTGCTACTGGTACTATTGCTACTACATTATTTCCTACATACCCATTAGGTATAATACTATGTACTCCGGGAACTGAACGTGTTTGCAAAACGTGCTATGCATTAATGCATGTTGACGACTACTAAACTATTACTATATACTTGATTTTCACAAGAACAAAAAACAAGAAAAGACAAACAAAACTGGCAGTGATACGATATCACTTCTCTTTGGCATTGTGTTTGTATGTATGTGTTTGTGAGCCACTTCATGAAAAGTTATTGCTACTGCCGTGTGTAGAAAATACGGCGTACATTGCCCTGTCGCCGTAATTACAACGGTTTTTGTACGTAAATAAATGAATGTATATTCTGCCCCAATTGAGATCTGGACAGACGGAGATTAATGAGTGAAGAGGAAAATTGGAAAGTTTTTGTATTTGATATACGCACAAACCAGTATTACATTAAATGAATTAGCAAAACTGAAAGTTGGTAAAATGAAGATCGGTGGCGGTAAAGGAAGGACAACGACAATAACGACGATAGATGCGAACATTGATGATGCCAGTTTTAGTTAGCTAAAATAAACTGAATGATGACCATATTCCTAGTATTTCATACTGCCCTAGTATAGTAGAAACGGTACCCGGCGACAAACATACGGAAATGGGATTCTGTTTTTTATTTGGAAAGCAAAACTGATTTAAGCTGTTTAGTTTAGCAAAGAAAACTAAGTAAATGCAAATAAAGTAACTGATAGTGAAAGAGAGAGAGTATAAAATATCGATTTTCAGTTTACCCCATGATGATGATCATCATCGCCAAAGTAAATACAAGTGTACTACTGAACTGATAAACTCAACACAAACGAAACAAACAAAAGCTTCTTGCATGAATTGAAACTAAAATAAAACCGAACAGTTGATTGAAGTTTTGCTACATAACATTGTAACAAAAGTGAAAGAACAAAACTTTTTATTTCGTTTATCTCCTCTAAAATAGGATAAGTAGAAACTTTTAATCAAAAGTGGAAAACTTTGGATGATGGGTGCAAAAAAATTTCATGATCCATCCAAAGTCATCACATGAACATCATCATCAAGTTTATTAGAGAAACGCGTCAGTAGTTAGCCTAAAGCTAAAACATATGATAAAAAATCAGCGACATGTTCACCATCTCAGCATTATATTATATACTAACATTGTAGATCTGGAGAAGAAATGTGGAACATAAAGCAATACTAACAAAATTTTCGGAAAAAATGAACGAATTGAAAAAGTAAGTGGGCTAAGCTCTTCATGGTTAGTTTTGTTTGATGATGATGCAATTCTCATAATTTTTTTGGACTAAAGGACGATGAGTCGGCTTTAAAAGCTCTTCACTCATTTTATGACGATTTTCCTGTTTTTGTAACGGGAGCGATGATGGTGGCGTCGTGGCGTGTGCTTAATTAATTAGCTGGAAATATCATCATTGTTTTCTGAGTGACTCTTCGTGCCTCTTTTCATGTTTGCATGAATAATTTTCCATGCCGTCAACTCTCCTCAGTCTTTATCTTTTGGTGCACTTTTCTCGTCCACATTTTCTAGTTCAGATCAAATGACTATAAAAAGTAGAAGAGAACGATGATACCATTGTTTTTGTGGCTTGTGTAAAGACAAAGTAGAAAAGAAGGAGAGCGTGATTGTAGAGGGAAGATTTTAGTGTAGTGTACCGACTAAAACCTCAATTTTTAAATCTTATAAATATTGTACTCTTCTTATAACCAGGATTATGATGACTTTACTAAACTATCATTGAACCACTTCATCTAGTATAAATACAATGGGTTAGTTAAATAGGTACTACTTGCCTGGCAGTCTTTTTTGTTTTCAATGATTTCAAATAAAGTAGTGAACAAGTGAAAGTTTTGAACAAACAAGACAACTAATCTAATAAAATTTGTCAATAGTTTGTAGAAAAAAATACTAAATGCAGGGGGCGTCATTGCATACTGGTTACAAGTTGCCACTGGATTACGTGAGGTAAGCAAAAAATTGCATTTATTTCCTAGATGAAATTTCCCGTTTGTTTTAATTCCGCTCGTTAGACCAATTTTACTGAAGCTTTTAGGCAAACTTAAGCTTTGCACAAATTTTCTTTATTTTTTGTTTGAAAATGAAGAGAAATGAAGCAATTTGAGATTCTTTTAGTTGGACGGATCGCAAAAAATGGCATTTCTTCATGCCTGCTTAGTGAACTTCATGAATGTTCTTGCCATCAGCTTTTGTGATCCTGAACGAATGAACAAAATAAACCGGATGTGGTTAAGAATGTGTACTGCATAACTTGAATGCATAGTTTGTTTTGTTTGCTTGTTTTGTTCAGTGGAGGTAGGAAAGCAACAACAAAAACTATTTGAAAGCACAAACATAAATATATGGATGTATAGATAGATACATGGACTGATAGACATGCAGACGTTATGACTGGAAATCTGTGGGATGATGATAAGTGTCATTACTTGAATGTTTCTCATTCTTTCGTACAAAACTCAAAAAGTAGGATTCTAAAGATTGGCATGCACAGAGGAGCAAAGCTAAATTATACAAAACTATGTGCACCATATACTTTTCTTTTAAACTATGGGAATGGAACTTGGAACTGGGGTGCACTGACTGTTGATGAGAAAAATAAGCGTTTTCCTCAAGTACAGGTTACTTTTTAAATGTTCGTGCGCACTTGTTCGTCTGTCAATCAATCATCGTAAAACTAAAACACAAGTAAACACCAGAATTAATTATTATGCTTTTAAAATTTGGTAAGAAAGATGCCTTTCTTCTGGTTGAGAATAAAGACTTTGGAGCCTGTCAGTGGATGTAAAAATTACTCATGGGCGTTTTAGAAGGAGTGACCAAACTTCACGCTCTGAATCTGATTTCAGATCTCCCTTTCTGATATTTAATCATATAAAAAATATAATAAAAATGCAGTCCAACAAAACAAGTAAAAACTTTAATCTCCACAAATTTTTACAAATCTTTTTAGAAAGAAGTAAAAATCATCATTCATTTTTACAAGTGTAAAAAACATCTCATATAAATATACATCTGAAAAGGTTATAAAAATAAGTCTCCTCAAATGTGCACATATGTTCATAAGTATTAAAGTTAAATGAAATACTAAAACAGTATGAATAATGCAACTACAGATTGCTTTATGCTTATTTTTTATATTCCTTTGTCCACTATATCTGTATTAGTCACAGAAAGACAAAAAAACAGAAAAATAATTTATTAATTATAAAAGAGAATCACTTAAAAGTAGAACTTTGATTGCTTATTTACTTGTACTCAATACTTTTTTACGGATTGAAAAAAAATCAGACTTCAGCCTAAATTCCTAGTTCTTTTATTATTACATACACAACTAATCTCAATCTTCATGTTTTGATGAAGAATAGACGCCGCGAGTACAATCCTACATAAACTTTAAATATAAAAACAGGAAGTCAAATTTGGTAATGTTATTAATAAAAGTAATGACATATGAGTTTTCCTAATTCAATCACAATAAATATTAAATACATGAACAGTTAACTAGCCATGTATTTACGCAGCTATCATCCTTTATTTGCATGGAAAATATGCCAAAATGTAATTCTATCAGTAATAACTATTTCAGAGTAATAGTATTGCAGTAATATCATTAATGAAATGATATTAAATGTCATCAAAAAAGCAATAAGGAATTGAAATCGACTTTTCAAGTTGAGCAACCCAAGTCTACTTCACTAAGCAAGCAGAAAATATGTAAGTAAGTAGGCTAACAGTATTAGATTCTCAGCCAAGTGTTTAGGAGAAAATCGATGGAAAAAACTAGAAAATAGATATACAAATGAGAATGCAGGAGGAGAAAGTAGGTATGCGCTAATAGTGACAACAATAGTAACACGATTATGTCACCGCTGCTGCTGCTCCTACTACTGCTACACTACTTCTTCTTCTGTTGCGATGGGAATGTGACTTTGACTTTTTGAAAAGAAGGAAAGTGATAGGTAGAAAATAGTGTTTTATCCTCCTTCTTCTTTCTTTTCCCTATCGCTTTACACACTATCCTGTATAATGCAGCATTAGTAATAATATGAGCAGCAGTTAGTTACTTATGCATTATTCCACTCCAGATATTACCATGATATCGTATTACGACATGACATTGCCATCATCAACATCCATCGCATGCCATGCTGATGATCACGATGATAATAGGATGACTGCTTTTTCTCTTCTGCTGGGTTGTTGTTGTTGTTATTGTTGCTGCTACCGCTCTTGGTTTTACCTTCAATCTACTCACGATTCCCTACCACGAAAGGTAGAAATTGGGACATCAGCTTCATCGTCGTCATATTCAACGTCAAAAGACAGGAAACTCCTTTTCTTATTTATTTTTACTGAACAGTAATAGGACCATCACCATACGTGTTCGTCCTTAGGTACAGCTCAATACTAATTTTTCAATGCAGCTGTGTAACAGAACGGTAGCAGAGGCGAATAAATTAGATTTGCTTCAAAGATTACTTCTATTGTTATTATTATTACTAAAGGATTATTATAGCAAAAAAGCCAGGTCATGTCATGACACGCCAACTTTTTTGTTCTTTAGTTATAATGCTGCTCTGCTTTTATTTCTAAGCAGTGCAGCCAACTCACTTTCACTAATTTCTAAGAGGAGGAATACGGACTTCCAAGGAGAGGAAAAAGGTGTGTCAGGGAAAGAAAAAATTGACTTTTCCTTTTCTTTTCAGATAAACAAATCGTATTAAATTATCATTGCAGTCATCGTCATTTCATTGGGTGTATACTTACAATGCACAAATGGTGATGGGCGAGGAAAAAACAATATTTCGTTTAATATGATCACCAATGTGCTGTTATTTGACATGCCTTCCCAAAACGTTGTTGCGGAGGTAACGATGATGATAAGAAAAATGCATACTGGGAACTGTTGACATTATTATATCTTGATAGATTTTATTCATTTGAGTAAAAAACTCACTAGACAGATGACATTTTCTGATGAACTTTGCCATGTTTGTGTGCCATGATCACAAATCATAGTAAAATTGCTACCGTGATATTTGTCGACGGCAAAGAAAAATAAAAGAGAACTGGCATACAAACACATAGTGTATGAATGCAGATGTTAGTGTTTTGATACTGAAATCGAATTAATGAAGTGGAGCGATCATTTTCATCCCTGTGCTAGGCTAATATTCCTTTTCTTCCATTTTAGAAATTCAGTTACGAAACTAAAGTATGTCGGCTGAAAATTGTCCTAGTCTTGGTTAGGCGAGAATGTATGAGGAAACATTTAAATTTTTACCTTATGTCATTGTCGTCACGGCCTATTGAATGCAATAAATAGTGTGTGGGATGGGGCATTATTTTCTTTCTGAATAAATTGAATTGAGAAAACAGGGAGCAATTTCATGAGTATAAGATGAAGTTGATGATGATGTATGCTTTTGTACTAGTACCATTATTATTATTACTACAATATAGACTGGTCTAGTCTGGTTTCACATGAAATTCAATAAAAGGTAAAAAGGGTAAAAAGACGTATGTTGACGAGTGTAATGAATACCTGTCATTATCGCATTGTCTCCATAAAGTATATACATACGTGGGCAGGGCAGTGTGGGCTTGAGTAGGCTCACAGCTAAAATATTCAAGACGTTTTACTATGTTTCTGACTATAAAACTTACTGTTCTACTACGTACGCAGCAAAAAAAGGACTATAATGGGAGGATTGACAAGTTAAATATGAGTTGTGTGAGGACAGCGGACACATACACTTTTCAAACCTGTCATCATTGTCAGTGTCATCAATACCATGATGATGATGATGGAGAAATGCTCAAGAAAGACAGATAGTTAGGCTGGTTTGGTTAATGCCTGGAAAGCAAGTAAGCGAAATACTGCGTTGTGTACCATACTACCTCTTTTGCTTTCTGTCCTCAAAGATACGTAAAATTTTGTATTTTTGTGTGTACATTAACCTTTCTCGCAAGTAGCGTTTCTTTAAATGGTGAAAGTAGTACTAAATAGAAGAAAGCACACATCACACCATCAGTATCAGCTGTTGTGCAGCATGCATCACTCGTCGCTCCACTCCACACACACAGAGAAGTAGAAAAGGTTCCAAACAAAAAAGCTTTGCTTTCTCTCATTCTCCGTGATCCAGTCAAATCCGACTCTACGTTATGTGTGTTCTGAGTCGGAGGAAAAAGGAGAACCTTTTAATAGGATATAATCAATCAGTGTAGAGTCTCGACTGCCGAGATGGAGCAAAGTAGCTCTCCACACATTACATCATACACAAAATAGGTAGGGCTTCGCTTGCCCTCACTTCACTGCTCTATTCCAGGGCTGTCAAGTTGTTACTACGATGACACAGTCGTGTAGTAATGGAATGTGGTGTGCTCTACAATAGTATCTACGCAAGTGAAAGTGGGTTTATAGGTATGTATTTGATGGTGTTCTAGAGGTATGTATACAATCTCGACTCACTTCACTTGACTTACCCTGCTGACTGACTTGACGCATTTGTTCTTTTTACCTGATCGACTCCTCAAAAATAGCTTTGAAGATAATTGTGATAGGCTTTCATTGGGAACAAGCAAGGTACTCGTGGTAACGACGGCGGCCGCTGCTGGCACTGGATTTTTCCTTTGTAAACCAAAACCAAAAAATCCACCAATGCCATACCGCATACCTACATACTTTCGACTCACTCACGATGCTCATCTGATCTCTTTGTGCATCAATGAGTACAACATATGGAGCAATGAATGGATGATATCACATACAACACAGGGGAAAACATGCTCTATTTCGGCGTCTACCAATTTCCCATGTGGTGATAAGTGTAAGCGTATAAGTATGTATATGGATGTCTGCTTCTAGTGGGACTTGAACATTTTATGTGTATATGCATAATATGCTTTAAAAGACAAGTTTATAAGCCGCATTAGCTACCGCCACCACAAAGGATAATGGGTAGAATCATTGTCAATACCATCGTTAAACGGGCACCTCTATAACATCAGTGATTGCAGTAGGTGTAAGTAGCCATTTAAGATAGCTGATTCTCATTTGACCAGAAGGATAAATGTAGATGGTTACGTCGTTTAGTCTCCGCTTTTGTGTGTGTGACTATCTTTTCCGTTTCTTTCCTGGATTCTAGATACACTATGTTTTTGTAATCTAAAAATAGATTCGATTACATAACAATGCATACGTCCTTAGTCTTACGTTCACCCTCTGCACAGTTTTTTTGCACTATGAAAGACACTTTCTGGGGAAAAATAACTGTCGTTCACTTATAAGTACAAAGTTAAAGGAAGCACTGAAAAATGGATCTGATATAGGTACGTGGGTATATGTATATATGCATATGTAGTCTTGTCTATGCCAAAAAAGAACGAGACTTTACAGTCACATAAAAAACTGTTTAGCCTATTTTCGTTCATTGTTACTATGACTACATATTATATCACCATGTTAAAAAGATGAGGCCTAGACGTTTTTTCAATAGTATTTGGCTGATAAAACTCAAACTAGCTTGGTGCGGCATGTTTGTATATACCTATATTAATCTAGAGTCCCGCAAAAATATGTCATGATGATAGTCATGGCATGCACAAACCAATTGCACCAATGCACAACCCATTTTTAATAACCACATAAGTATCATTATTTCCATGATGAATGTCAGTAAACTTGTATTTTTTGCGTTTCTCTCCTCAGTAAATATTACAGCGATAGTGCACAGTGCACATACCTAGCTTGTCATTAGATTACGGTCCTGGATTGTATACATGCAACATAAAAACTGCTGCTGATGAACAAGCAAGCCCATAAGGAAGAAAAAGATTATAGAATAGAAGAAAGGCGTGTAGTTAAAAGGCAAAGAGAGATAGTTTTGATGTAGGCCAGGGCATTCCATACAGCATATCAGGCAAGCAAGCAAACAACCATTCCTTCTCTTCCCTTTTCACTATTTCCTTGCCTGGAAAAAGGAACAGCTGCTACTGCTACTACTACTGCTGTTACCGTTCCTATTGTTTTTTCTTCTGCTACATATTACTGCAGCGGCGGCACAGCCTTGTGTGCGCTATCCTATAACCTAAAAAGATAGTTTCCCTCTGAAAACGCTAAACGCTCCACAGAATCTGTTGAAAAAAGTACCTAAAACGCAGTGACGGCAGTGGTACTTTACTTGTTGTTTTGTTGCTTCTGTTTTTATTCCTACACTGTTTTACTCTCTTTTTCCTCCCAATACGGTTTGGTTTGACCTAGCTTTTTCGACGGTCAGAGTGAGAAGGGAAAGCATACTCATAGAAGCCCTGTTTTGTTGTTTCCTCTTTACTCCGGCTTTTCCTTCACTTCAATGTTCAAACGAAAACCTACTGACAGCTTTCCTCTTTTCCCCTTTAATAGCAGCAGTGATAAGGTTTTGCACTCAAATGCTCCTCATACAATTTTCTTCCTTTCTCACAATAATAATAATATCGAGCATATTTGTACTGTATATGTTTGTTTCTGAAAGTACATATAAAAGAATCGCAGAGAAAAATGTGGAAAGTATATGAAGACCAAAAAAAACAATAAACAGAGAAGCAAATAAGATGCATAATATTATCTGAGCAGAGAACGCGTATACAAAAAGACCGAGAGAAAATAAAACGAAAACAAAAACGGGATGTGTGGCTGGAAGGAAGAAAAAGAGCGTTGTGGAATCTTTTGCCTCCTTTTTATTCGCGTATGCAGCATGGGAAAGTATCATGTAGTTGTGCAGTAGTATGTTCTCCACTTATAAGGTGAACTTGTTTTGCATGAACATATCCGACAAGCTGTTGCAGCTCAACACGATGGATATGTAGCAAATACATAACGTGCTATTACTACTACTTTTAGCTGCGACGACGGAAAAAGTATCGCAAGACCAGACCAGCGGCAGCGACCGGGACGAACAACTGTAACCTTTTTCTTCTTCTTTTCTTGTATCTTCATCTCCTCTCTCCACTTTCTCTTCTGCTGTTCATCACATATAAAAGGAATTATCCATATGTTGTTTTCGTTGGTTTGTACATCCTAGTTCTCAGTTTTTTCTCATATTTTCCATATGCACTAATGCTTCCTCAGTATCCTCAATCTTTGCCTGGTCATGCTCTCGTTCTGCAGACTGGGAAGAAGAGAAGGAAACAAGAAAATCTCAAGGCTCTGTGGTATTATCCACCGAAAACACGCACCCACCACAAAAAAGTAACAAAACAAAACAACAACAAAAAGAAAGAGAGATAGAGAAAGAGACGATGCATATACAAGCACATAACGTGCTCATACTGTGCGCTACTATTAGACATCTTTGTAGTTTCTTCATTTCAGCTTCTCTAGGAACCCCTCAGAACAAATTTCGCATTATTTCGCAAGACTAGAAGAATCCAACCTGGTGGAAAAGAAGGACAAGTACTAATATAACACGACACGGCAGGAAAGAAAGACAATAAGAACATATAACAACAAACTCAACTCAAGTACAAGCTTAGGTAGCCTACTGAAAGAAAATCATTACCAGGCCCTTACACTACCAAAATGAGGGTCAATCAGGAAAATTATACAGTAAATAGTCAGAAAAACACCCTACATATAAATACATGGGCTTGAATTCACGAACAATGATGATCACACAAAGAAGGGAAGATTTCGTGATGGTCCTATTACGCTGTTCTTATTGTCTGCTCAAGATTGAGGATTCAATGCGAATGACTGTCTCGAAATAAGATGATATTATATACAAATTGATGTACGAAACTCTGCAGAAAAGGGATAACATATGAAAAGAGACTGAGAGCAAGATAAGATAAGAGCGTATTAAAATGGAGACCAAGAAAAGTGACCCAGGGAAAATAGTATAAAAAGATTCACAGAATTACAGCTAGCAGTGGATCATATTATAAGGCGTATAGCTATATATACTCATCACCATTGTCATGTTTGCCGTAATCCTGCTCCATACTACATAATACATTCGTATATATTCTTAAAACAGTTGGAGCAGCGCTTAAACTGCAATCATACTACATACTTCTTTTTGTTCCTCTTTTGAGAAAATAGCTTGTTTTTTTCTTTTCTTTCTGCAGATATTATTACTACACAGGTTTTTATTTTATTACTTAAAGATTTGCCTTTCCTCATAGTCTTTTTACATATCTTTTCACGCTACCACTTTCTCTTTAAATAGGGAAACAAAAGACCGCTACTTTTGTGATACACGTAAAAATGTGAGGAGAAGATGTGGAAGTCCCATTTTTTACTCGACCTGTTTGCCATCTGAAAAAAGGTAACAATGTATATGTATTGAGCTTGTGTCAGCTCAACGAGAGAATAGAGTGCAGAGTTTTTAGTGATGGCGACGCGACAATGGTGCAAAAAAATTTAGTATATAGGAAGCTGCACGAAATTTTTTTCTACCTGCTTGCGTCGTATGTGTCCAAAGAGTAAAAAGGGAAAGTCGTGACATAACGTGTCCAGGTCGGTCGTTCCGTTCGTCCATTTTCTTTTCTTCTTTTTATGACTTTATGTTCATGTTCGTAGAAATATCCAACGGAGTGTGTCTGCTGTCTTTCTTCATTTGTCCTATCCTTTTGGTGCGTCTTTCTATTTCTAGTAGTTTATAAAAAGCCGAAAAAGTAAAAGAGAAACATTCTTTCCCCTTTCTTTATTTTATTTTCATTGTAACACATTTAAAATAAATGTACAAGTTGAATAGACGAAAAAACTTGTATTGTTGTAAGTGTTAAAAAACGGGCAAAAACGAAAATTAGACAAGCTTTTAACATTTTGAATATAAAGGGAAAAGTTTAACTTTTTTCCTCTTTTATTATTTCTGTTATGTTGGCAAACCTTATTGAATGAGTATTATGCTTCGTACTGTTTCACTTGAACGTATTGAGTTACATACGGACAAGTCCCAAAAATAGAAATGAACCATAGTACATGGTATGTTTACAAGCGAAAGATAAAGTTACAAAAAATTTAAAAACAAAGTGCTGAACTGAAAAGTAAAATAAAACAAAAGGTTTGCTTTTTTATTCCAACCAATTTTTCCTTTTTATACTTGAGCAGTGCATCGCAGCGGAATGACCGTACTGAATGAGAACAAAGTGAAAAAGTAGGAAAGTACTAGAAATATAAAAATATGGAGCATCTTTCTTTGGTTACCCTTCTTCTATTCTTCTTTATCATCTCTTTTCCTTATTAGCCTACAAAATAAGATGTTGAGTTGTTATATGCACTTCTGTATTCATCGTTGGCGATAGGCTAAAAAGAAAAACAAACATAGGCTCTTTGCCCTTTTTCATTTTGAAAAGCAATAATAATAATACTAGTTTAAATTGGCTTGAGTGAAGTGAGGAGTGACGACCTCCCACTCAAAATATTAGATTTTGTTGTTGTATTAACATCATCCTTACCAATTTTCCGTTCCACCTTTACTCCCCCATCAGTACCCTGGACTGCCTTCTTGTGTCGTTTCATGTCGTGCCATTTCACCAAGCCAAGATTCACTTTCCTACATACTAGCAAAACTCTCGTGTGCGTGCTTTCTTTCGAGAAAAAGTGAGCAAATTCGGTGAAATACTCGTAGAAATATGTTTTCCCAAACTTTTTCAATGTTCTTTTTTATTCCCTTTTTTCACTCCTAGCGTTCACATATATTTTGTGTTATTTTACCTTCTCCGCCCATTTTATTCACTTACATATAATACTTCGTTTCTTTTTGCCACGACCACACAAGCACTTAACTCAGACACAAGCTGTAGTGCATATAAAAAGAGAGAAACCAAAACGAAGCATTTAAGTAACTGCAGCAGCAACATTTCTTGCAATTCTACTGTTTTCATCCCCACTCCCACCTTTTCGCCGTTTAGCTTTCAACATGAATAACATTTTTTCTATATATGAGCTACCATTTCACTATGCCTTATTCAATTTTCTATTTAATAATAATAATGGAAAGTTTATACTTTATTTCACACCACCAAAGGCATCATCTGCTTCACCTGCTTCAAAACTTTATCAAACTGAATAAGAAACGCTCCACTAGGCCATTCTACCTCCTCATTTTACCACTCAACCCATATTTTTTGTAAAAAATACCTTTATAAAAAGAGTTTGTGCTAAATGCATAAATATAAACATATTATACGGTTATCATTATCGTCGTTGTCATTGTTTCACTTGAAAATTGTGTACATGTTTATGTATGAATTTATAGCTGCTCCCGGTATACAAATGAAGGCTACAAGGTCTTTTGGCAAAATATATAAAGTTGCAAGCACAAAATAAATTGCTACACGCGCATTTATTCTTTCTCATTCAATAAGCCTACTTTCGTTTTTAATACTTGAACAGTTGTACTCACCAACAACAACTTTTTTATGTTTCGTGTGTCCCTTTACTTACCTTTTGGACATTTTTATTTGTCTTGTATGTTTTTCTCAGAAAAAAAGACGATAAAAAACTTCACTTTTTGGCAAAATAGAATATCTGAAGCAAAAAGAAACTCTTGTGTCTTCTTCACTCACAATAAAACTCCTCTCTTTCGTCGTGTTGCTGCGGCGGGTAAGATACCGCGCAGCCATTACCACCATCAGGTCAGCACGACAAGACCTGTAGTATTACTAGAAGTTGTGTTCCCATGTTATATTATTATATTTACGTTCATATGTTATGTAACATGTAATAATATTTTTTCCCGAAGTCTGAAGTATGTAATATTATTATGAGAATACAGACATGATGATGCTACAGCATCGGTGGTGAAGTTAGTAGGGTTACACCGTTAGAAAATAAAGTAGGGACAAAAATGAGTCCTTGTTTCCTTTTGACTTCGTTCAAAATTGCATTTTCGGTCTCTGAGGCCAACTTTGAATTTTTATTTTCTTCTTCGTCTTTCACTGTAGACCTACTGTAGTCAACCACCGCCACTATTTTAATATAATCCATGCATGTTCATGTTGTTGTCGTCGTAGTTTTCTTCTCCTTTGCACATGTACTTGCTCGTCGTAGCACACATATACATGCGATATTTTTTATTTGCCTTAAGTTACGTTATAACGACGGCAAAAAAAATTCTAAGCTGGTTTAAAAATGTGAGTGTCCTTCTTTTCAGGGAGTTTGCTTTCTTTACGTATCGACCGAGTGAATGTGCAATCCTGAAACGAAGGGTTAGAACGAGAAGCTAAGGCTGTTTACTTGAACCTCAGTTTCGTTCTTCTTTTTTTCAATCGACTTGCTTTTATCATTGTCGTCAGATAAGCCAATTGAATACCTTTAAAATATGTGATCAGACGAAGAAAGTCAAGTCGTTTCTTTTTTACACTCTTCTACTTTTTATAAATGTAATGAATCAGTATAGTTTTTACTTTAAAAAGACTGGGAAATGCGAATAAAAAGCAAAATAAAATTAAAAACTGTTGACTAGATTTCATTTTCTATGCGAACAAAAGGCGAACTACGAAATTAAAATACATATATATGAGTCAAGCTGCGATGAAACGAAGCATATTTAATTTCTCATTTGCATTGTTCCGTATATTCACTTTAGCTTCATGATCGTTTGTCTGGTTGATAAGAGGGTATGCTGACGCCGTGCCGTGTTTAATGTTTTAACCTTAATTTTGTTCTTCTTCCCTTTTTTGTCGGTTGAGTTAAGCAGGTAAACATGAACATGAGAGCAAACAGCAGAGTATAAAGAAGTCCAACAGGAGCAGGTAGAGAGTAGGTCGTAAATAAAATATTAGACATTTTAAGTAATACTACATGCTTCCATGAGCTTTTGCCATGCAAAAAAGCTTTCTTGTATTTTTCATGATGACGATGACGACGAGATTTGTTTGTTTCTTTCTTGTGAGGAGGAAAGCTTCGGCTCTTGCTGTTGTGATTCTCCGAAGTGGCATGCACGTGTGCGTATACAACTGTGAATAATAAAGTAGCAAACTGACATGCAGAGGGTGTACAGGTGTTGTGGCTCAGGTGAAAGTTTGCTGACAGCCATCTAGGTACTGGCATGGCGCTGAAAGAATTTAATAATTGAGACCTTGAGTTTACTACTACTTAAGCTGAATGGGTCGACTCAAGTGGCAAGGTAAAAGGCATAACGTTGCTTTACCTGAGATTTGAGCAAGAACAGAAGGAAAATAACAAACTAGCGTGCATTTTAATAATATGATCCTTAACGCTTATCATTATTCTGTTTGTTTCTTTGATATATGAATGCATTTTTTCTATTGTAATAAAAACAAGGGCAATGGGCCACGCTCAAATCTTTTTGACCTTTTTACTCATTTTCTTGTATTATTTCTTTTGAAACCAAAGATTGTGCAGTAAATCGGTACAAATTATAAACTTATTGTTTCACTCTCTTTCTCTTTACAGAACATTAAACATAACGACAAGTGCGACCAAGTGAATCTGAACAACTGTATTTACTGAAAACGTCATAAAAGCCCAGTTTTATAGTGTTTTGTGTGTGGAAAATATTTTAAGTAGTAAACTAGTGGAATTACGGAAAGGACAACCAATTAAGCTGTGTGAGTGGGGGAAACTTACAGAGGGTTTTCTTTCTTTTTGTATGCTTTACACAGGTAAGAAGCTTTCTTTTTGCTTTCACATGTCATTAAAGGCTTATTACAGCGCGTACATATATTGCCAACATATTTTTTCCATAGAAACTTGTTATTTTTATCGAGCACGTTTCATATATTGTTCCATTTTCATTTTCGCAAAATGTTTGCGATGAAAGCAATGCGGTAGACTGCATAAATATCATATATTAATATTGTTATGAACTTGCGCTATTATTAGTGGAAAAAAGTAGATTTTCGTACACTACATGAATATTAAATTTCAACATCATCGTCATCATCACGATCATTTCGACACCATGATCCTCTTTCACCTCTTTGTGAACTAAAAAAGGAAGTGTTTAATAATAATAGCGGGAACGGTAGTGTTGGTGGGTTTTTCGAGTCCTACAAAGTTTCAGAAAGGAATTTTCCACTGCACTGGCTCTGCCACCAATACCAACCCCACGACTACCACCATCGGTGCTAATTATACAGGAGGACGACTAGAAATTAGATCAAGTTTAGTAATCATAATAATAATAATAAGTAAAAAGTAATAATGAAATGAAAGGAGAAAAGGGAGCGAAGAGCGCGGCTGTGGTATGAGTGAAGCAAGAACGTGTTACAAAAACGCCTTTCTTTCTCTCTCTCTCTCTCTAAACCTGTCTGCCAGGTACTCCTACAACAATTCATACTACCACTTTCATTTTATAAGAGAACTGAGAACAGAATAGGTAGGTGGAATCTCAAAGCCGGTCCGTACTCCTACAATACTTGAGCGATCGTGCTGACGACGAGTAGGAGGAAGATGATGATGATGGTGCGGTAGTTGGTCTTGGTAGTAAAGCCCTTCTTGATCCCAGTTTGTAGACTACCACCATCGTCGTCTCCGACCCATTTGCATCTCTCACCTGGCCTAGTGGGGTTCCTTCCCTTTTCACAACGATACTTCCACCACCACTGCCTCTCTGTGTGGATTAATAATTAGAACTTATAACTTTAGCACACACGCATACCGAACAGAGCAGCACTATAAGTATTTTTACAACACTGCAGTAATACTACATACAGCCAACTACCAACTAATAAAAAAGTGTAGCAGTAATAATAACATCATCGTATAATGCAGAAACAGTGGAGATATAACGGTAGCAGACTATATAGCTTTGATTCGCACACATCCACATCTACTTTGTTCCCTCTTTATTTCCTAAATGTAAGGAGGAGTTTTTACACAAGGAGTGAGGTTTAAGGTTTTTTATTCTTCAGAAGCAACTATCAACTAAGCTTTGTAGTGCAGTGCACTGCAGCATGGCATTCACTACTACCGAGTGTGATAAAATTACATCATATTCATAATATCTTATCTAAATATGACGAGGAACACAGATTGAAGAAGAGTGCGGCGCTGAGCTTTAGTTTTGAACAATATGTTTTCGCCACATTTCTTGCTACTCAGCCACCTCGTACTCCTGGTGCACCAAAAAACGGAAGAAGTATTTTTGTTTCATGAAAAGTTGAAAACTTTTAAGAAATAAAATTCTTGCTTTTTGCCAGGAATGCATGTGTAGCAAAACAAAACTATAGTGACTCAAAAACTCACTTTTAATCATATCAAATTGCCCATTTTTGTATCTAGTGGCTACGAGAAGAGTAGAATTAAGTTAGCCTCGTATCCATTCTTTCCTCTCTCTCTCAGGTTTTCTGGGAAAATGGCCCTTGCGGGCTTATTAGGATAGTTTGACCTAGTTATTATATTTGTTTCATAAAGTAATTGGTGCATTGCATTATCATCATGATCAACATTGACAGTATACTATATTTAAACTTTAAACTGGCTTATATATCATAAAAATTAGATGATAAAGCAAACTTGGCCAAATTACTAAGAACGGTGCAGTAAGAAAATACAGAATTATGGCGCATTTTTCATTATCATAGCAGTCATCGAGGTCTGTTGACAAAAGTTTGTTTGAACTTGGAAATTTCACTGCTCGTTTCACCCAGTTGAAGAAAAGCACGGTGGATTGATATCACGTTGTAGATTTTGTGAGTAGATTTGGCATTTTTTCAGACTCACAGAAAGGGCGAAACCTAGCTGTCTTCCTGTTGGTTCATATAATTCTCTTGAAGTAAATTTGCACATTTGCCTATATACTTACGATGATTTGTTTGTTGGTACAATTTGCAGAAAAATGGGCCCAATTGGAAGTTAAAAGACAATTTTACTAAAAAGCTACATTCATTTTTCTCGTTTTTAACAGAATGCATGCAACCAAACTCCATATCCAACTATTTACCAAAAGGTAATTACTAGTAATTAGTATTTATCTCAGTTGGGATGAAAACCTTTATTTTTATGAGCAGTCTGAGTCTTATTTTTAAACCCGAAATAAAACAAAAGTATATTTTTCCAAGAATATTGGTTGGGCATGCAGAACAATATATTTTGTAAATGTTAATAAATGTGTATATCTAGTACGTACTAATGTGATGATAGCCAGAGTATCATTATGTGCTTCCAAAACCTATGGCATATTTAATTTTAAACTGGGTGAATATGTATGTTTTACAAACAAGATCCCGTAGAAAGTACTACTTTCCATGAGCCATGAAGCAGATAAGCCAGCGTCTTCCTCCCTTCTAACATCATTTAATACAATACCTGCATGATTTTTGCTGGTAACCAACTAACGTAATTCTAAAATCTTAAAATAGGTGAAAGTTCCCATAAAAGTGATAAAGGAAAGAAAAACTACCTTTGTCGTTACAAGGGAAGATGAAGAACGGAGAACATTTATCACTCATATTAAATATTTCTATATCTTCACCTTTCAGAACTGAGCTGGTGACTGGTATTAATAAACAAACACATCAACGCAACACATGTTACATGAATGATAATATAAATATGGCACAAAAATGCCGTTATGCGTGGGAATGAAATGAGGAAGGAATGAAAAAAAAAACATTTTCGACAACGACGACTAACAGCATATTCTTTTGATTTGGTTAGGTTTAATATATGCATGCGTTTTTTGTGAGCATATTATTATGTAGATGTGTTTGCATGTGCATTTTTTATAATGCAAAATAGAGCAGCGATGAAAAAGTTGATATGTCATAAAAATAAGGTTGCGATACACATCTTAATTACAAGTGTTCCCCTCTCGTCGTTGCGGATACATAATTATTTATGAGCCCATTACATTTTTTTACCTTCTCAATCCTCCTCCTCCTCCACCTCTTTCTTCTCTAGAAGCGTTTTTAAGGGATCTGCATCGCATTACGATACTTAAATAATATGATTACATGCTCCTGCTGAATGACTATGAAAACTTTATGAAAAGAGAAGGAGTATTACGATGTGATAGTAGTAGAGGAGTAAACCCATTCCACAAAACCTTCCCATGTAATAAATGCATAGAGCTAATTTATTTTTTTCTTTGAGGAAGATAAATTATTATTACGAAAGAGAATAGTGCCAAAAGAATTGACTTAAATACAACTTAAGGTTTAGTAGTGGTGGCTTGGTTGAGTTTGGCACAGAGGCAGTGAGAAAGAAGGAGGAATCAAAATAAAAGGGTCTGCTTCTGCTGCTTACTCTAGCTTTGCTAAATATTCATAAATATTTATTTTGCAAGGATGATCGTCGCTGTCGTTACGGAACATTGAGAAAGTACAAAGAAAGAGAATAACCCAGGCTACTATTTGTTGTAGGTAGATTTTATCTCCTACTTTAAATATTCTTGAAAGGTATGGGTGGTTTCACTCCATATACTTTTTTAAATATGAGTTTTAATACAGCGAACTCAGCTTGTCTGAGCTTTTACCCCTAGTGTCATTAAATGTGAATAACATTTCACCAGAGAAAGACATATCACGATATGCGTCGAACAGCTACAAGCTACATTATTATCACTATGAAAAAAGATTAATTAAAAATGAGAAACTGCAGGTGTGTTTGTCAAATTTTGTATCATTTTCACCAGAATGTTTTGACAGAATCAAACGGTCTAAATCATTTTATATATCAAATGACAACATTCAGCACATTAGCTTCATTATTTCACCAAGGTTGCATTTTGTTGTTTCTAAAACCCGACATTACAATTACAATACATGAAATCGATCTATTGCTAAGTCGTAGACAAGTGTAGTGCGTTCACATCAGAAACGTTCACCGAAACATTTCTAGCTCAATATTTAAAATAATTGCACATGGAAGTTTATGTTAGGTTGGGGAATAAATAAGGAAGGAAGGACATCGCCTTCTACCAAAAATATATGCTTGAGCATGATCAAGTGTGCGCTTTAAAGACAAAAAATCAAAATGTTATTACGTCATTTTTCTATAAACATGGTTGCATTATGATTGTATTTTACAGCTTCATCGTCAATGTAGCTGCTACTACTAGTGCCACTATACTTACATTATTTTCGGTATGCTGATTTTTGGCAAGAGCAGACTGCATGTAATGTAATACAGTACGTCGCAATAGTAGGTACTCCTACATTCGAATTTTGTGTTTTTTACTTTAACTATGTGACTACGTAAATACGCCTTGCTCAGATGACGGTGAAGTGAGCCATGCAAAAATTATGACTTCGTTAGAAGTACGACCTTCCAGCTACTCTCGTTTAGCGTGCTACTTGGAAATGGAGAAAATAATAATTATATAAATTCAGCCAATAGTGGTACTTTATTAAGATATTTATTTATGTCTAGAGTAAGTGCAAGGAAACTGGATATATTCCATAAAATACTCAATCTATATTATTATTTACCATTCGTAATACGTACAGATGACGGCATGTTTGCATGTGCATAATTTATTGGACAGCTTTAGAAATGAAAGCAAAATCAAATAAACAAGACTACTACTTACTTATATACCTAGAACATCTTTAAAAGCATTATTTTAAATTGATTTAAATGGATATACAACACCAATAATAATTTTTACTTACACATGGACACATTATTGTGTTAACCTAACGCAATACCAAAATATTTGTTATCAGTGTGGTTGAAATAATGTGTAATCACTAATTTTAACAATTTTAAAATTATTTAAATTTTCCCTTTACTTAACATGTGGTGCTATTTACTTTACTCATTATCTTCTCGGTCAGAAAATGCGTACTCACGGGTCCCAGTGTGTATTATAAGGGACCTGAACATCTTCCAGGTTTCCAAATGCTCAGGGTAAAATTCCTTCACAATTTCTTCCAATCGATTTCCGCTAATTGCTGCAAAATAGCTTCGGGTGGCAGCGTTGAGTCCCTGAAAAACATAAAAGACGAAACTATGATATCGTTGAATAGTTATCTCACCTGATTGTTTGTACTAAATAATCAATTTTAAAAAGAATTCGTACCTTATAGCAGGTTACAGCCTCATCAACGAGACTGCTTACCTCGGTATCACTTCCTAATGAGCCATTGCTTACAATTTGTGCATGGAACATCCTGAATCCCAGTGATTCGATAGCGTCTAAATGATTTCTTATATCGATTGGTGGACATTCTCGTTCCTCTATCTCGCCATATTCTTCATCACGGAACCCTTTTGAAATTTATAAAGGACAAATAAAAATAAAAAAATTTACAAGCTTTACATTCTATCAACTTTAATATAGTGTTCTCAATCAAAACATATACTTTACATATTAATACATTTTTGTAACATTATAACTTACTTGACGGGTTTCCATTATTCTCACCGTTAGATGGGTTTCCATTGTCTAAATAATTTATTTTTAATTTAAAAAATTAGATTAGGATTTAATGTACATGAATCTGACTTAAGATAATATCAGCAAAGTTGTTTCTTGATAACATATGCTACCTGTGGACGCCATGATGAAATATGGAACGATTTTGACTATCTCCCTCCCACACAATTGATTAAAGTCAATAGAGAAGCCAAGGATGTAATATTACAGTCAATAAGGCCAGAAAACGAACTGCGTTTACTATTTTGTTGCGTAGTATACTTTTCCTGTAAGTCAAAATACTTTCAATTAATTTCTTAATATTATATACGTTTACCACTGCACGGATTACACCTCTGATTATTTCACAATGAGCTATTGTGTGAAAATTCAATGCAAGTTACTAAAAATTGTTTTTCCGAGTATTACGTTGCACAAGAAAGTACAGCTGCCGTACCTTTACTTGGACCTCATTGAAATTGTACTAATAAGCTATACGAAACTAACAGCAGTATTTGAAGTTGGACTTACAAATAATTTTCCGTGCAGTCAGAAGGTCCGAGATACCTGTATTCTTATTTCGGATCGGATGCCTCAATTAATGTAGTGAAATATGTACTGCAAAAATGTTTAGAGTTGTTTAATGTTATAAATATTGAAAGAATCAATTCCACTAGTGTTAATTTGCTGAAAGACAGAGGTGTATCATAAGCCCCAAGTTTCAAATGATGAACAAGGAACGAAAACGTATTAGTTTAATTTAATATGTATGCAGCCAGCTAGTCATAAAATACCAGGTTACTTATATTTTAATGGCATCAAATGACGAAAGACACTGACGACACTCTGTGTTTTAGCATAGTAATGCAAACCAGGTTGTATGAGCAGAGCTCGTAACAAAGAGTCGTAAAAATTTAGTAGCAGCAGCGATCAACATCAAAAAGAACACGATGCAAGACATATACGAGGAAGATAGACAATAAAAAGATACCATTATTAAATGGCATTCAATTACAAATTGCTTATTTTATAAACAGTAAAATTTGAGAATAAAAAACGTATGAATTGTCACACCTGATAAATTTTTCTTTAAGTTAAATTAGTTCATCTCTAACCTCTAGGAACGGAATCTTTATTAAATTTAAAGTTTATGTTCATTGAAAATTGTAAACTAATGAATTCATTTACGAGCAAATTGGTTTCGGATAATTATTTTAATTTTTTATTGGTTCGCTTGATCGAACGCTTGTTATAAACTCACAGAATTGAATGCATATTTAAACACAAAAGTTTGCCGGATACACTTAGGCTTCAGTTGAGAAACTACATGTCAGATTTTATGCATCTATTTATTTGTCTGAAAACCATATCTATCATATTGATATATTTGCTAACCATTAAACGTACGTGAATAAAATAGCATGCATGTGAACTGCAGATTTTACTAATTAAACTTTTAACTCTCAAAATGAAACTTCATTCAAATCGGCAGCTGCGCGGTTAGGGAAAATGATGTTCATAAAAACTTGAAAAATAACAATAATCAGTGGGGTAACGGGCAACTGATCGTGAAAAAGCAGAAAACACATGTGCTGTTAATAACGTTAATTGTATATATTTGAAACATGCAGCATTCCGAAAACAAACGTAAATTCGTTTGAATATCCTTTTTTCCATTTGTTTCCCATTAATTTTTTGTTTTATTTTTTTACAAATTAAAAATGTCTTTTAATTAGAGTTCTGAATAAAAAAAGATTGGTCGCTAGTAAAGTAAGTATTTTATCGAAATTATGAAGTGATATTAACCATACATTTTGGTTTGTTTGTTTGAACAATGTTTCCTTTTCCTTTCAATCCATCCATGTGGTCACACGCTCTCGAACTAACACGCAGGGCCCATATGGCATGTAAACATGAAAACTCTTCAAGTTGTATTGTTCTGGTGGCCTGGATTAGAAAGCCAACAATACAAACATTTTTAAATACATCATTCTCCCTAGTTTCTATGAAAGCATAATGTTAATACTTATTAAACAAGCTAGCATATAACTACTGACTTAAACAAAAAATAGAGTAGAACATAGAAAAAAGCATCATATTTATCTCATTTGAATTCAAATATTATGTTATTGGGTATGTTACAGTTACGTAAATGCGTCATCGGGAACAGGTGGGTTCCTTATGTAGTTTTCTCTTTGAACTGACTCACTTTTTCATAATCATCAGCATCATCATTGTCCTTCTTCTCATCAAGCCACTTTATGCAGGGGAACTAGTATTGTTATTATTATTACTATTGTGAAAGTTGCATTTCACAAGAGAAAGCTTACAACATCATCATCGTCATCATGATAACTATTTCATGAATGTACTTCAAACCCCTTTTCTCTTCTTTCTCTTTCCTCATTAATCCTGTCTTTTCGCCACACAACCTCACCAAACTAGCTATTCTAACAAGGAGTATGATAAATTGCAGGATGGCAAGTTTTTAACATGAATACAACTCCAATTTGAACTGTTATTAGTACAACAGTAAGTAGTTGAATGAGACAAGCATACTGCGAGCAGTACTAGTGCTTTTACTCTTATTATTACTAATACCAAGTATTCAACTTACAAAGCTTGTTTCCTTGTTAGTTCCAGGTAATTCCTGTCTTTTGCGTCTTTGGGAAATGGAACAACTTTTTTTGTGAGCGCAACATCTCTCTAAATATAAAAACGGCTCTCTGCATGGTTTGCTTCGTTTTGATGGTACACTTTACTTTTAGTGACTCAAAAAGGAACTTAAAAAGTGGCAAGCGCAAGCAAAAAAAGTTGAAAAACTCGACTGTGTGTAGAAGCCGAGTCGCACTTACACACTCCTACTCCTGTACTTTGTCACTTTTACTCTTCAAGGTTCATTATGCAAGAATGCTAATTGGTCGTCGGCCTCATTCTTTTTAGTTTTTTGCTGCGAAGGAAACATCCCCGTAAAAATTAACCAAGTTCAAAACGGGAAAAAAAGTTGCAACGTTCTATATAGTTAAGTGTTTTTTGTATTTTTTTCAATAACACTTGAATTTTCTTTATAGTTGAGTTGTGTACATTAGTACATAATAATTACAACTTGGAGACTTTGAGAGGAGTATGTAATACCCGACCTACTCGGTTAGTCCAACTTTTTAAAAAAGTTTAGTGTACAGTCTAGTGTAGTTGCTTACTTAAATACTTAGAGTTTTAGTTACCGTAACTAATAGTAAAAGGTGGATGGATCATCACCACCTACATACTTACTTTTCTGCTATAGCGACTACCAGTTTTTCATCCTTTTTTACTTATGCAATATACATATTTACATTTTCTGTGCGTGCATGTACTTGTGTGTGTATACCGTGTCATTTTCCTAAGTACTTTTCTACTAAAGAACAACGACAAGTTTTCAAAGAACATTAGTCACTCTGAAACATTGGCTTGCTTGCTTGCAAGTCACAAGGGACGCCTTTTTTCTTCAGTTATACTTTATAGTCTGTCTTCCTTTTGAATTCTATTTAAAATGTAGGAGCTTTTAGCAAGTATGTATCCATTCACATTAGTATATTCACTACCACTAGTATCTTTTAATTCTCCTTGCGGCAACCTCGGGAGAGACAGAGTTACACTTCTTACAACTTTCTGCATTAATTACAGAGGAAAAGCTTCTCTTCACCATCAGAAGCAGTAGCAACGGAGAAAGAGCGGAAACACCAGACCAGGTTTCCTCGGAAGAAGCCATTGTTCTCATTATTTAGCATTCATTGATCCACTACTAGCCGCCAGAACTAGACACATGCATGCACACAACAACCGAAACCAAACACCTTTTTACCTTGGTCGTTGTTCCACGAAACAAGAAACGCATACATTTTCTTCTGCTTTTTGTACTTTACTCGCCAACGCATTAAAGTAAACTTGGATATGAAGAATGCAGACGGTGTGTTTGTGAAGGCGTGTGTGTCTTCTTGTCTCTACTGAAGGTGTACATTACTTATGTAATATATCTAATATTTACTTAAGCTCTTTTGTTTACCCTCTTATCTTCTTGCTGGTATTGTTCCTTCATCGTCTCAAAATTGAACAAGACACTTTGCTGGTCAAGTGAGAAGGTTTTTGGCCATTTACCCATCCAACCTATTAAATGATTTATGAGACGACGTAAGAAAACAAGGAAGCCACTAAAAAGGGAAGCGAACTCTACTGCTTTAAGTTACTAGCAACACGTTCTGGGAAAAGCACGTGTCATTTTTTTTGTTGACGACTCAAGACAACAAGGTATAATATAAAATGACATGACATGACACTTGGTCCTTACAGGGTCATGGTCTTTTCTTTTACTAATAACGTCCGGAACCGAAAACTTTTCTCGTTGTTATATCCTGTCAAAAAACATTTTTATTTGTTATTCAAGGTTGGTTGGTGTTCTTCCATCAAGTCTTTTGAAAGTCATGAACCTCGGAATTAATATTTCCTGAACTTCACTTTGTGAACTAATATTGATTTTGACTTTTTTTTGAAGAATTTGCATTTGTTTTATATATAATATACCAGTTGTCAGTGTGTGTGTCTTTAAGTAAGATATTATATACATACATGTTTGTATACAAACTCTATCTTTCTCTATTATAAAATTCTTAAGCCGGGTCTTATTGTTCATGCGTGTTTCAAGAACTAAGTAATTATTATGCACTACTGGATGCCTGGAATGAAAAAGTTACATTTCACTGAATTATTTTTTCTTTCTTCTTTTAGTAAAAAAATATGTTTAGTTTATACCCATGAGCAAAATATGTGTATGCGGCAGAAAGAACGGATGGATAATATGGATATCACACATAAGGACATTTTTTCTGAAAGAAGATAAACGGAGACAAGGATATTTAATATAATGCTTATGGTACAAGAACTAAAAGAAAAACGAAAATTGTCTCCAGGAAAATTATAAGCTCAGAGAAATAGAAGAAAATACATGTTCGCTATTTATGTATGTTTTATACAGAGATAACAGCATATACGACATAATATTCTAATGCATATGAGTGAACAGATAATATAATGCATTATCATCAGAAAAAAAAGATAAGAGCTTTAGTAACTTTCTTCTCTGCTCGTTTCTTTCTTTCTAGTTCTTCGCTTTTTTCAACAGACAGACAAAAGACAAGCGTCTTTACGCAGATCCATTTCTTTCTTTTTTCATAGAGAGAAAAATCGGCCATATCATTTATATCTCTTCTTATTCTTCCTCTTCAGCTTTAGTGAGATTCCATTCACTAACCAGCCAAACGCACTATTTTTTCATACTGACTATCTGACTGAATGCAAGAAAGAGAGTTGCCTTCACTTTGCTCATCGTTTCCGAACAGCTTCTTTTCTCTTGCTAGAACATTACTTATCTCTCTTGATACTTTAGGACAACATAACGGAAGAGAAGAACACAAGAAACGACTTACTACCCACTCAGTTTTTCTAGTATAGGCATTTTTATGTGTGCTCCTCTTCTCATCTTCTATCCACTCTAAATCGAAGAAAAAAGAAAAAAATATATATTCTTGCATTTTCCTTCTTCTTTCTGCCGAGGCAACTGGCATGGTAATGTCTTTTGGGAAATTTCACTGTGTGTTTTCCTTGACTGCCCTCTTCTCCAGAAAAAAGGACGGGGTTCTCTGACATTCCTTCCTCCTTCTTCGCACATTTTATGCAGCTACACCACTTTGTAAGCACGAATTTTTTTGCTTCCAATCCAGACGTAGTACACACTTAAATATATTGACATTGATTAGGATAGCTACCATCTGCGACGCGACATTATTTTCTTCTTGTTGATACTGACCGCCACCGACCGTCATTCTAGTGATCGTTCTCGTATACCGTCGTTTCAAAGTCCCATACACCCAATCTATATCGACAATGGATATCAATAAATGAAAATAATATTTTCTGGACTAGATATTGGTCACTTCAGCGAATGCAGTAGTGCTGATGAGTCCTAGTAGGCCGTGGGGTTTAGATATTATGTTTTCTAGTTTCCTTCTGAGAAAAGTCAAATTAGCTATTGCTTGTAGGACTTTTAGAATATATATTTAGCCATGATTTCTTTTCCGGAATCACATACATCATATACTGTTGTTGCCAGTGAGCATGCTATGTTAGCAGATGTAACTGCACTTTTTCTACATTACTTTCACTATTTTGTTTTTTATTTGCTCCCTTGCTCTTTACTCTCTTCACCTTCCTTTCCTAATAAATTCTAATACTGACCTGAAACTTAACAAAGAAGAAAAACGCTTATAGGAAATCTATTTATTTAGATACAAAAAAACTTCCTCTTTTGTATTAGTTTGCTTGCTCAAGTGTGTATTTATGTTTGTGCCTCTGGCTCTCTGTATTGGCATCTCACTGGGATTAGATATCTTCTTGAACCAAGACAGAAGCAATGGATCACTCACTCTATCTATCTACATTGTCTACATATTTATTTACGTTTTGTTACAAACTCAGCCAGGGAAGAGGGAACTACTGAAAGGGAGAGAATAAGTGACTTGAGTGAGTAAGACATACGGGGACAAACAGAAAATGTTTCTTGTTCTTCTTCTTTTTATTGTATGGCCTTCTTCGTCGTCGTCTTCTTATCGTCCTCCTTCTCCTGTTGTTGTGTTGTTGTATCAATATTGACCTGGAAATCATGACAGGACAGAAGCAATAAATTCATTGAGTGACTGTTTGCTCTCCGTTTTGTTTGCTGCTGCTTTGCTGCTACAAATGTACTGTTTGCTGATCCTCAGGTCTTTGAATTTGTTTCTGCTGTGATGGTATAGTGGTAAGAGAGGAAATACCAGGGGACACGTTGCCTTTTTTCCTTCTTTCCATCTCTCTCTCTCTTGCTCTTACTTTCCCTGTCTTCAATTTCAACGACTGTCGCCGCCATTACAACCAGTACTAATAGAAGAGAAAACAAGAGACAATGGTAATAATAATAGTAAGGTATAAATTCAGAAAAAACGGGAACCTCCTTTTACCGTCGTCATCCTCATCATCATTGACTGCCAAGGGGGAGTATACACAACACAGAGAAATGGACTGCTGGACAACATATGGTGGAGGAAAAGAGAATAGACACATAGTTTATGTTTCTCTTTTCTCCGTGAAAGAAAGGAAAAAAGCACTAATGGAAAATATTATGTGATACCATCCATTGACCATCATCATCATTGTCCTATGGTCTCTGGTCTGGCCTCGCTCTTTTTGGCCTCTGCCCATAATATAATATTATACTTATAATAATAGGCTTTTTCTCTTTCTCTCTTGTTTTCTTCGTTTTGGGAGCATCACAGGAGGAGGACCAGGAGGGACAAGGAATCAATATGACAAGAAATAAATAAAATAAAAGCGAAAACAAAGTATAAAATGTTGTGCGGTCTGTTGTGATGGCACGTTTATTTCCTTTTTTCGTTCTTTTTATTGTTGTGGTAGCAGTAGTGGAATTGACGTTTGCACTGCACATTTATATGTTTTGGCTGGTCAGTGAGTGAAGAAGGTTGATCTAATAGATTTTTATATATTTTCTGCTTTTGTTTTCTCTTCTGTATTGTATTCTGCAATATTATATAGCCCCAGTTGGTTTGTCATTTCATATCCGGTCCGATGGTATGCTTTAGAAAAAAATCATTCAGTGAATGAATAGTGAGTAGAATGGAGTGCCTTTCGTTGTTGTTGTCACTGCAATGCGGTATTGCAACGCAAAGCCTACAATTTATTATTGCTATTGCTACAACTTATATAGGTGAATAGTATCGCCATTTTACCCATCTTCCATTATTATTATTATTGCCACCACTGTTCATTCATTCATTTTCCACATTTTGGCATTCTATTTGACCTCCCTTTGCCATTTGTCCTTTTTAATGCTACCATATACCGTCCGCTTTCCAACACCACACGTTTACGTTTTTGAGAAACTACAAATTTGATTGCATTCTTTGCATCTGCTTCTCGTTTTTGTAGTTCTTTTTTAGAAGTTGCATAATAAGTATGGTACACATATCTCACAAAAAATAAAGTTGTGAGCAGTAGAGTATGTTGTTATGGGAATGCAATTTCATTCTTCATTCATTGTACATCTTTCTTTTTAAACACGAAAAAGTCTATTCTGCTTTAATGGTTTCTTTTGTAACGGCTTCGAATGCTATAAGTTTATACCTTGCTTTACTTTCGTCTTCATCATCATATTTATAGTTTTATTACTTCTCTCTCACTTTTTCTATCTGCTTTAATAAAATTATTTATGCAAGCAGAGAAACACCAAACCAACTCTGTACTGCATTTCAAGAAAGCTTTATATTCCAGAGTCTTCTGAATTAGTTATGAGAAAGGAAAGAAAGAGAGAGCACTGGGAAGACTCGTTCTATCTCCTATTTTATATACTCTCCAAGTCCCTCAAGTGCCCATACATATAGAAACTATAAAATGCACAAATTTTCGTTCATTCTCCATATTTTCCCTCTCTTCTTTTCATAATCATCATCTCATCTCGTCCTCCTTTGCTTCTTTGGCATTGCTCAAAATATGCCAAACTCTTAAAAGGAAGGAATGTACAAACCAGGTACACATGATACAAAATTGCTGACTTCACTCCTCTATGCTGTTGCTGCTCTGTCCGCACTATACCCCACTTTCTAACATGTACATTCACGTATAAATAAAATCAACAGTCTCTTTTCAAAGGGATTCCATACTTCACCCACACAAAAATCTACCACCACAACCAACCCAACCTAGTTTTTTCCATGAAAAAGAAATCCCACTGTGTAGCTAGTCTATAGTTAGTGAATGACTGCAAGGGAAAAACGCATAAAGGCAAGCAAAAAATGTTACTCAAATCCACCTTTAAAAAAGATGGCTTCTCTCCTTCTTCCTCCACCTTCCCTGAAAATGAGCATCTGCTCTCTAAAGCAAGTTTAGCCTCTGCACAATGCATTTTATACGAGAAGTCTCAGAGAGAAATACTTTCATTCATTTTTCTTAGTTTCTTCTTCGTATTCTTCATCCTTTCTTAAAACTGTTTCTGGTTGGCCAACCTTTTAACTTGAGAGACTCTCCCTGTGCTTTCTTTATTATTTCTCTAGATTTTTTTTTGCACACACAAACTTAGGAATAGATGCATGCCTGCATTTATACACATGTATGCACACACACTCACACAAATCTTTTTTTTTCTTCGAGGGAGCCACACACACTCACACACGTCAAGCGAAACTACTAATGAGTTTTCTCCGTATCTTGTTACTCTTTCCGGGAAACGCTTAATAAAAAACCTCTACAAAACCTCGTGCAATGCATGTACATCTCCACCTTAGTATTTTGCTTCTTCTTGTGATGCAGCCGACCGACCAAAAGAAGAAAAATCATTTCCCCTTCTTCTTCATCTTATTCTTTTTCAACCTTGTACTATGTACAAATTACCATTTCCCCGTCGTTCTTTCTCCCTCTGTATTTTATAGTAACAGCTTAAAAGGAGAGAAACGGCTGTGGTGGTACTAGTGGTCGATGGCGGTGATCCTTTCAAGTAGCATATATTACATGTATGTCTATATAATATATTCCATTTCTATCTCTCTTCTCCATTCCTTCTGAAATTTCTCGTCGTAACTAGTGAAAAGGAAAGGAAAAAAGGACGAAGAAAGATGAAAAACGGACTCTTTAATATTCTCTGTCGGTCCGGTAGCATACAACGCTACTTCATGTTTCTCACTACTACTATTACTTACTGTATAGGTACTCTCACTCCCTTTCTCTCCAACTAAAGTGTTCACTCGTTTGCTCGTTCGTTTAGTAATAATAAGTAATACTGGAGCAAACCAAACCAAACCACTTTTTATTTTCGTAGACTCGCTGCAATGCACCTTGTGCAAGTTTTTCCTCACCAATTGGTACCTACTACAGACAAGTGGGTTACTCTTTGCCAGTTATAGTGGAAGTAAGTACCTAAAGCTACAACTTATATAACTGTGTACCCATCCACCTAAGTACAACAGATATTTATACTTATAGACACTTCTTATCATTGCACAGGAAATTCCAAATTAGTTTGAACGAGTGTGTGTCTGCGTGTGTGTGTAGTTTTCTTTGGCAATTTAAGTAGTTCAGCTTTTTATGTAACTCTAATAGACAAACACAAAGAAGAAAGGAGATTTTCCACTTCCAATAAGTCCACCATGTCCAGGCGACTGCCTCGTATTGGCAATTGACATGCAGGGGATGATGTCTGACTATTGAAGCCGACGTCATTGCATTGCTATTTCTTCGACCGTGTGTGTCTATCTGATTGACTGATGTAAAGTGAGTCACGGTAATTGCCAAGTGGCCCATAATCATTACAAAATATTTTTTCCGTCGTAGGCTCATTGAATAATGAAAAGAAATATATGCTATCTATGAAGAATACTTATATAGGCTATCTCCTCTCATAGAAACTTTCAGTTACTCCAATGATTTTAATTTATAATATTTGATCACCCCAGGATTTTGGAAATTGTTACTTACTTTTATTAATAATATTTCAGTTTATCCTTTCGACAATATATACTATAAACCAACAATTTCAATACTCCTGCTTTCATACTTTGTATTGTATTGCATTTTTAGAACACGTAAATGAAGTCATTGTAGCTAAATTGAAAACTGTTGTTTTTTTGTGCAGATTTCTTCACGCAATTCTTTTCTGAAACCAAAACAAAACTAATCAACAATGATCAAAATTTATCCATCCGTATTTCTCTTTCTATTACCATTCCGAAAAGTAATGACAATTAAAAGATAAATTGGAAACATAAGGAAAGAAGAACAAGAACAGCAGCACCAAATAAACAAGTTTTCCTCCAAAAATATATGGAATTGTCGTTGTCGCTCATGTCAGCTACAGCGAAGAAAACGCTGATATAAAGTTGTGCTAACCTTCCACTCTTATCATCTGCGTCATCGGGCATAGTATTTATATCCAATTTACTGCATTTATTAACTAAAACCAAGGAAAAATAAGTTTTTTCATTGGTTTCCAAACTGAGAGATAAAGAATTGCTGTCCACAAACATGAAAACTATATTATTGTTCATTGTCCTATACAAAGTAATCGTGCTTGCTGTTTGCGTCCTCATCTGATACTGTCGTGACAAAACAAAAAAAAAGTTTTTGGGCAAGTTCTCCCTCTTTCTGGAAATTTCATTGCATAAAAGTTCTCATGTTCACACAACTGGACACTAAAGCTGATAAAGAAGAAATCGGTCGTGATACTTTCACATGTCAAATCATGGCGCTACTGAAAGTCTGATGACAGTAAAAGAAAAAATGTTTGCAACATTCATGACGACCCACCACGAAGAAGTTTATGACAAAATTAGTTTATTTTCTGTGTGCTTGATAAGAAAGCGAAGAAAAAATAAATGTTTTCACAAGCCATTGCAAATATCGGAATAAAAAGTTTGTATTCAATTCGTAAAAAACGAAGAAGGGAAAGCAAAGGTGAAAAACTTTCGCCTTTGCCCTCCTCCTTCACTTTCCCCTCTGTTTGTGAGAGAGTGTGTACATATTGATTTCTTGTATATTCCGCAAAAAAAATTGTTCAAGTGGTCAGCAAACTAGTCAAGTGAAGAACTCTTTACTTAGCTCTCTTATTCTGCTCGATATTGGTTGGGTAATACTTCTAATACACGTGTCGGTTTATACGTTCATTTGTTTGGATAAAATAGTTTTGTTCGTTTTTTTGCGGAAAACTTGACATATTATGATGC
This sequence comes from Entomobrya corticalis, assembly GCA_034694325.1. Lineage (NCBI taxonomy): Eukaryota > Metazoa > Arthropoda > Collembola > Entomobryomorpha > Entomobryidae > Entomobrya > Entomobrya corticalis. The sequence continues at coordinate 50,809 of JAQFYG010000100.1, forward strand.
AACAAGCAGTTCATGTCATTGTTGAAGGAGAAGGTTTCATGTATAATAAACTCGTTAAAATGTTCAGTGGAAAGCTATTTTTGTGTTAGCTCTCTGGAGAAGGAGGGTCTTTAAAAATTTAAATGTCAATTTAAAAATAGATTTAAAACGGAAGACTATGATAACCTTTAATAACTTTTGTAAAATATTTTTCAGTTGAATAGAGAAGCGGAGGAGTTGCTTATTATTGAAGAATATTTAAAAGGTGACGTTAAATGCCACTATGTTTGGACTACACTGTCTTTGTAGCTTCTATACTCCATTATTTAGGGCATGCGTCATCTTATCATCTAACGACATCAAAACCCTCTTTTCCTGCCTTCTTTCATGTGGTACATAATTAGACATGCAAAAACGTCCATTTGTATATTCCATGAACTTTAACGACACGAATAGAGATACTTTTCTTTTTCCCTCCTCCTCCATTATGTAGTTCAACAAATGTGCTTTAAAAATAAACTATTTTATTCAGCTAGCAACTTTAAAAAATAGTCAACTGGATAGAAATGAGCTAATTTTAAGAAAGTTAAAGAAAAATAGGCTAAGTTGGGAATGTCACCGCCTCCTTCTTTTTATGTTTAACAAATTGTACTCTCTTAAAACTACTTATTTATTGTGTAATTTTGTTTAAAAACTTTAATTCTAAAAGTATTGAGGTGCGTGCAGAAAAATTGGTAAAACATGCCTACGTAAGCTCGGACGCGACTGGGATTATTCAGCTAGTCGTCAGTCAAAAAGTCATTTTCAGTGTAGAGTGAACTTTTTTATAATCCTTTTCACGATTTGGACGATGATGCTGACGTGCGGAGAAACACCCACTCCCTCGCACAAACAGTAATATACTTACGACGGCATACAAAATAATGTTTTCATTGGGACTTTACCATATTTTGTATGTACATAAATTAAAGAAAGTAAGAGCAATACTACGTATTCTTCGGGAAATCGGCCTTCCACTTGACTCTGCTCAATTCCTAAAAAAGAACTCAAATATGCGCCAAATAGTACCTCTACCTATAAATACGACGGGCAAGTAGTAGTGCGGTGCATACACGTGCGTTTACGCTGTCATAGTCACAAGAAGAATTATCTGATGTGTTGCTAAACAATGCGACCCTCACAGTGCAATGTTGCCCTAATATTTGCACTTTGGGAGTTGATTTGTTGGCATAAGGTTGGCATGGTGGCTTTCCCGATAACAATAATATGCTTTGTTTCTGTTCTCTATGCTGCCTAGTTCGGAGTATTTAAACAAAACCGAACCGACTTGCACTAATCATCGGTATAAAAAGCGAAAGTGCTGCTCCTCTGATAGTAAAAATGGCACAATGTGTGCGTGTAGCATGAACATTGTTGATCCACCTCCTCCTCCGTCTCCTCCTCTACACTTGAACGTATTACAAAAATAAAAACACACAGTTTTTACTTCTCTCTTTCCACTTTGTTTATTTATGCAGTGTAATAATGTGGTTGCTCTGGAATGTGCACAAATAATACAATGAAACATGCATCATCGTACACAATTATTTATAATGGATACTA
>JAQFYG010000101.1:0-52386 GCA_034694325.1 Entomobrya corticalis
GTTGTTCGCACTACAGTTTTCCGGTCAGCTCGCTCAAAGTTGGCCTTCACGATTTCATAATATCGCCCATCCCTGTGGAAGCATCAAACAGAGTTATTAAGACGGTTTATTTCAAAACATGACGTTCAAATATTTGAGTTACCGAGTTATTTCTAATGGTAGAAAGAAAACATTAAATGCGAGAGACATGTAGATGTATTGACATATTTTGAAAACCACAAATATACACGCATCTACTACCTGCCAGTTGAAAATCTTAATATAGTAAATATAAAGTTACTTACGTGAGAACCAAGCAGCTAAGTTTCAGACATTTGACACGAATAATATCAATAGCCTTTTGCCCTTTGTCAGAAAATCGTAGAGCTTCAGGATCCCACCGTAATTCTAACCTTTCCAAATTACCACAATTATTTGCAATAGCGTCCATAAGCTGGTCAACATGTATTTTGGTTGAAAGGCGATCCATGGTACCCATAACTAATATCCTGTCAAAATAACAGTTATTATTTATTAAGCTTTATTTTATGCATTAGTAAAAGTCATACACCGTGAAAAGTAGAAAAAGAATAAATTATTATACAGAATACAATGCGAACTTTGCATTTTTTACAATAGGAAGAACCGAAATCCAAAGCTGGTCTGTAATATGTGGCATTCCAGCAAGGCAAAGCCCACGTAGTTGGGCCCCATATTTCACCAGAAACTTATACAAAGCATCTTCTGACAAATTATCTGAAGCATCCAGATCCAGAGCCACAAGATGTTTCGCATTGCCCCTTTCTGAGAATGCCCGTAAAACCTTTGCAAATGTGAAAAATTTCATATTTTCAGTAAGATGTATTTGTAAATACACATCCCTTTAATTTAAATAAAGTTACAGAATCATTTAATCCATCCTGTTGACCAGCTGACAACCATCGCAGACCTGGAACTCGGACAAGTAAATCCATTAAGCACTCTGTCGACAAATCAGTAGCAGTGATATCTAGTTCCTGCAACTGTGTCTTTTCCCACTCCACCGCCATAACGTTCTCACTTAATAAATCTGCAAATTCATAAATTTCGTTAGTTTGAAACAAAAATGTACAATGAATTAATTTTTTACCGAATCAGTGGTCATTTTTACTTGTTTGGTTCATTAGTAACGTTTTTAGCTTTCTACATCTTTGAAAGAGCGTACTCAGTGATGATCCGGTCACCTTAGCACAGTAGTTAACGGCTAAACACTCCAACTATTGTTTAAAATGTGCGGATTTAATGCATATTTACATATCAATATGGATGCTGTATTTAGCAGATTACGTAGATAAACAGTACCTGAATGCAGTTGGAGCTGAAGGCCTCAATGTGGCTGTCATCGACGAAATTGATTCCGTACAAATTCACAACTCTTAGATTGGGCGTTGCAGCCTTCAATTTATGAATATTTATAACTTCATAAATTTCTTCTTCCTCCTCCTCCACTTTTTCATAAGTGCCTGGAAAGCCAGAAACATTATAAGACATCAAATGCTATGAAATAATCGCTTCTTCTAAGTTACGACAATGATCAGAAATGAAGAGAATTTGATGACACATGACTGTCTCCGTAAAAATAAAAACAATGAATTAAACAGGAAAAAAGTGAAAGTTTGGAATCCCCTGTATACCTCATTACGTATGAATGACTCTATACAGCTAATTCAATATAAAAAGAATAAGTGACTAGACACAAGAGATTAGCCGAGCAAAATTTTCTTACCAACAAGGTGAAGGACTTCTATTCCATTGATAAAATTATAAATTTTTCGCATAAACCCTTCCATGAAAATAACTTCCGAAAGACAGATGCACATGTATCGGAGTTTTGTAGGGAAAGCCTATATAATACAATGATTACGGCATCAAAATGATATTGAAAACCATATAAATGTTGCAAACGAGATATTTTATGTAATATTTACGCACTTGCATATCGTTAAAGTCATGAAGTTGCATAGCCGTTGAAAAATCCAACAAGATATGGGTGAGGTTTGGGCACTTTCCGGCGAGCTCATGAAGAACGGTGTGGGTAATTAGCTCCATGGGCAATTCCAAGTATCTCAGCGTCTGACTGAATCTATGACTGAATGACGACAACAGGAATGTAATAAAGTTACAGCAGATGGACCACATATTTCGGCATGCAGCTTAGCAAAAATGGATAATTAACGGATTCCTCAGTCATATCATTATTATTGATTAATGTGTTCAATGAGATTTGCTTGATAAAATTTTACGTGATCAGATTAAGTAATGTGTCCAGGCTTGTAACATGAAGACCAGAGATTTCTGGTCTCAACGACACAAAACTCCATAGCCGAGTGTCGTATGCGATTGTCCTCCATTTTTTACAAGTTCTTGCCAAACGACAAATTTCTCGGTGAGGTAAATATGAAAATATTTGCAGCAAAACCTTATCAGGGAGTTTTTCAATTGTCTGCAATTTTTAAAACTCAAATTAGAACAAGTTCTCTATGAAAAGTGATAATAGTATTAAATATTGAGACAATAATCAAGTCATAATATGGTTCATCATTGGGGAAGTAAATAAAATAAATGCATACTGGGAAAGAAAGTTTATTTTCATAATAATTCATTTCATGGGGTAAATAACGATTTGCTCTAACAGCAGTCGTGCAATTTTCACTATGAAGAAATTAAAATCAAGGTCATTCAAAGGAAAAAATCTTATATAACACCGGGTGCACTCGACTTCTTCTTTTTCTTCACACTTGTTGTCGTAGCAAACTACTTAAGAAACCTTTAAAATCATGAAATTAAATATAATAAAAAGGGATTTCTAAATCACAATATGATTGTCAAAAAGGAAATCAACAGGAAAACACACAATAATATGACTTCGTAAGGTCGTTTCTGCATTTTATGGAGAACGTGGAAAAACATTTGTTGACCAATAAGCGTCATGGGCGTAAGAGAAAGGAATAGTAACAAGTACAAGTGGAAAATCTATATTTTTTGCTAGAGGTAACGTCTAATATCCTTCATAGAATACAATATTATTATGAAGTAATTTGATTGTAAACGGGGAAAATCTTGTGTACTTGCATATTATATAAGTATGCATTTTTTAAAACAATGTATACCTATGTATAAAATGTACAGAAGGGGCTACGAATGTAGTTTGAACCACATTATCAATGATATAAGTACAAAATTTTGAAGTGTTAATTAGGAAAGTAAACTATAAATTAATTAGCTAGCTACAGGTAAGGAAGTTTACCGTCCGAAAGCGTGGTGTGTCGGTTTGTGCAAATTGTGCAATTTCTTGAACTTGAGCTAATTGTCCCCATACCTGAACAGTGAATAAATTTAACATTCTTTAAAAATAATAATCTATCATTTTGTATTTATTCTATTGAATCTATGTTAGTAAACTATAGGGCCTTAGAAATTTGTTTTTCCTAAGTAAACAAGTGCCTCTTCAGTGTCCGAAATGAAAAGTGATTTTAAAACAGATGAATACGGAATTGCGGAACATCGTTTGTGTAAAAGGTCAGACTGTACCTGTGCCAACTACAAACCAGAACGCACAAATTAAATTAATGAATGCTGTTGTTGTAGGGTAAAAGTAAAAACCAATAATTTGAAACATAGATTGGTGCTTGAAGCATGCAAGAAAGCAGTTCACTGGAAAGAAGCGAAACAAAAATAGGATAAATTGAAGTATCAATAGGCAAACACTTTCACACGCAATCAATTAATAGCCAGCACTACATTTACTTTCATTCTTATCACTTTACATCTGAAATTGTATAGCGTAACAAAAATGTAATTGTAAATCACAGGCTACAAACCACGGATAATATGAGAACTTGATTTACACTTAAATTTGCTGTCTTTAACTTACGTCGGCTCCGAGGTCCATTTTTACTTTCTAAGATCTGGAAAACTTGTAATACTATATGTCACGTCTAAAGCTAAGATATTGTATCAATTTATTTTGGCTAATTAATGAATATAGAAACTGTATTTAATGTTTTAAGAAAGTTTACGAAAAAGTTTTGTCAATTTATTATAGAAATACTGGGCATTGCTCAAACAAGGAAATTATATAATGTCGATATAATATAAAGGTGAATTGAATAGGTATTTAGAAATTAAGGAAATTACATACTCTTAAAAATAAAACTTAGCTGTCCCTCACTTTGAATATGAGGGACAAGTTTAAGAGGCCCAAAATCACAATTGATCACAGAATACAAGGGAATTCAAATTGCTTAAGGAAAAAAACTCACATCTTTCTATCGAATAGAATATTTGTTAAAAGGAACGACAACCATTCTCTCTTTTTTGTCTATATTCTAGTTTTTAGTAATGAGAGAACTATAGTGTTTTCAAACTATATTATTCCGCTCGTCGATTCGGAAGCACTAAAACTTTAGCTTTCTATAAATAGTCTGAACGCTTCCTTGGGATTATTCCTGACGCGCTGAACCTAAACTTATATATGTATATGCAATATGCATGTCTTGACTGACAACGTTTGCTACAACATATCTGTCCAATACGCCAGTCACCTAAAATGTTTTTAAAAATATAGCCATAAAACATTCTGCACCCAGAGTAGTGGAGACCTTTTCCATTGTAAAATTAAAACGCCTATTCAGAAACGTCTATATTTTAAATTGCAGACTAATACGTACATTGGGGAAAAAGAAGGCAAATTATTATATAAAGAAGGTATTATTTTGATTTATAAAATCAGTTCATAGTCGCTTCACATCCCACAGTTTGAAAAGACATTTTGATAAATTGTCGATGATACGAAGAAATTAATGTACCCAACCATTTAATGTACTGGCGATAACAAAGAACCATTTATTTAAGATTATGCAATTTCGTGGTTATATTAAGCAGACTATTGAGCTTATCGCATTACTTTTGTCTGTGAAAGTCGTCGTCGTCTGAGCTTTTATTAACGTTAAGTGTTGCATGCATTAAAGTTTACCGATGATTGTATATGATATGGTTGTTGTAGTCTTCACGTAAAATCGGAAACATTTAAACGTTGAATAATAAACTTGATGATATAAGGGAAGACACTTAATAAGTTTTATAATAATATCAGAATATCTCAAATGCTGCAGATTATTTGTCATTTCTAATTTTCTTACTGGATACGTAGCTTCTTGGTTTACCTTTTGTACATTTTTGTACTAGTGGAGCCCATGGGGGCAATTTAAATGCTTCACACCAGTAAAAATGCATTAACTCTGATTGTGAGCAAGTATCATTCACCAAGAGTAAGTTATTTGGAATGAGAAAAACTGAGAACCAAGTTGATTTCATGTTTTTATAGTGCATTAATTTTACTTTGACCCCTGACATCACATGTATTGTGCCTTGATCGTTAAAATTCAAAAGTGTAAGTATCGCTCCAACAGATTTCTTCATAAGAAATAAATCAACACGATGGTTTAACTGTTCATTAGCTGTATTATAACTGCATAATTTTAAGAATAAATAAAAGCCCTTTTAGCGCTTTACAAATCCTATTACGTAAATCGACATTCAAAGTTCGAAACTAATGCCAAAAAGGAGCATCTGGTAAACTTGTGCACGAAAATGTTTTAATCATGTATGCTTGTACTATTCCGTAATATCATTTTTGATAACAAATAGACGCTAAAGATTACAGCATAATTTTAAGGTGTACTGTGCGCTACCTTCAAGTTTTTCCTTCTAGATATGCGGTATATACGAAGCTACATATTGAAGTACTGCAATCAGGCAAATTCAAATGCAGCTTCCGTCTTACAATCGATTAGCTGTAGCTAAGCGTAAAAAAGTGAAATTTTGTTAAGTGCAGTCCTCGATATTCGAACCTGTATAGTCGCAGCCGTTTACTACTGCAAATATTCTATCCTTATTGAAAATGAATGAATGAGTTTACCTAAGGCATGCTTTGCCTTTGCTTTATACTTTATATATATACAAATTACCCTAACATTACCACATCTATTAAATTGCCAAATAGATTGACAAGAATGGCACATGTCACTTTGGCTATAAGAATGCCTTTTTTCTATCCTGTGGTACCTTACATCGCTATTACTGGCCCTTTCAAAAGAAGTAGTTCATCATGCTGTCTAGCGCATATCATGGGCTACTTTTAATTTTATTCAATTCAATCTCTGTAGGAGAAAACACGCTTTATGTCGTTGCACATAAGTATGGTAGCTAGACAAAAAGTTCTTGCAGATTCATCACATCAACTATCCTTTTGTGCATCGCTCTTTTGTACGACAAATGCAAAGGTGGCCACGTACTTTTGAAAACGATGCCCTCTTTTCTAAGAAAGAAATGATCGTTCTGAAAATAATATCATCATAGTCTTTTGCGAGTTAGCATGACTTCAGTTTGCTGCTGTCTTTCAGCACAGAGTAACAGGCACAGTTGCAGCGGCATTGCATGCAGGAAGACGTACATTTCTTATTTAATATTATAGATATGTCGTGGGGCGTGCATTACGTGTGAGCAAGATGAGGGACTCTTCTTCAGCAATAACAAGAAGATAAAACGCATAAAGAAGAACAATGAATGAGCAGCGCACATGTAATTAGGCATGCATTTGCTTACACACCTATACATCCCGTTTACTTTATTCATAACAGTAAAGTAAAGAGTCGAAGACACGAGATCCTCAAGCATTCCTCAAGTATGCCATATTGCAATGACAAGATCAGTATTGTTCATATTACATGTTATATTAAAATAAATAGATATTTCCTCTAGCTTATCAACTTTTACAAGATAAAACTGCTTCCAGCAGTCTTCCGGAAAATATTTTTTCATTTGAGTATTCTTAGGAAACACAGAAATGGCTGTGTTATTGCCGAATGGATCAAGAAAATACTTATTTTAAAGAGGAAACAAAGGCGCAACGTATTGCTTAGCTGGCTTGTTTGTTTTATTCTCACTCTATGTTTTATTATTTATATGGGTCTAGCGCTTACTTATTCATTTATTTATTTGACCCTGCATTATCAAAATATCAATGCATAACATTGGCTATAATAGGCACACACTTGTTTTAATCATAACGAGAAGGAGAAATTTTCCTTCGTACATTTTGAAGACAAGAAAACAATAACAAAAATGTCTCTTGTTTATTTGCAAGTGCTTAAGTCAACAGATAACTATTCAGTTCCTACAAATAAAAAAGTGTACCTTTTAGTTTAATACCAAGCGTATTTACAAGGAAAAGAGATTAAATAGTAGTTGCCATGTTATAAAACTGTGTATATAGTTGGTACAGATTTAGTAGACTTTGAGCCCCAAAAACATCGTATAAAATAATATTGAAAAAGAGTAAAAAATCTCACAAGAGGCAACACCAGCGATGAAAGGAAGCAAAATCCTTCTGCATACGCACATGAATACTGAATACCTATATGTCTAAATGAAAATTTTGAACGCTAGTAGATTACTTTTTTGGTTTGTTAACCATAATATAATAGAGTAACTTGTTGTTAATGATAAGCCAGTAACGTCGCTGGTATTTATTCGTATGCATTTATTTACTCGTTTACCATACACACATTGTAAGTTAATGTGCAGATACCGTGTTACTTTTTAGTTTATGAAGATAAAAAATGTAAAGACATTGTAAAAAAAGTAAGACCAGTATTTGGTTGGCCTGTTGATTTGAAGCAAAGTAAGAAGTGAGATGAATGCAGAAACGTATATGCTAATGTTTTCATGTAGAATTTTCAGAAGAGGAAGAAACCTCTCATCATCATCATCCCCACCATTCTAACAGAACAAGTAACTTTACTTGCTTACAAAATGTATTATGATTTACCTATGTACATTGGTACAACAAACTATATTCTGCTTAGAAAATCCCTACTTCGTGGTGTGAACACATTGCAATGAAAGGAGCAGAGACGAGTTTCGAAAAAAGTTAGTCGTAGTAGTGGTAGCGGTGGCAGTCGCGTACTCAAACAAACCAATGCAAGTGGTAAATAATATGATTGCGTATGGCAAAGAAACAGAAAATCTGTTGAAAAAGGCATAGTATAAGGAGGCTTTCGTCTTCGACTTTTCTCACATTGTACAAGCAGGACTGACAAAGTCCACACATGCAGAGAACCAGGCTGCTGACAAAGCCCTCGATATAAAATAAGCGTATGTACCTAAGAAAAGGATTGTTATGGTTTTTTCTCGAAATCGACTCTTCACCATTCACCATTATCATCATCACCATACACCATTTGCCTTCCTGGTTGAAACTGCTTGCTTAAACTAATTGACTTTTCAGCCAGAGTAAAATATAAGCATCTTGTGAAGTTGTGACAGAGACGAAAATATCGTGTGAAATTATTGTGTTTGTTGACTTGTGCATGGGCTTATAATATGTGAATGAATAGAAGAAACCAATAGTTTTCCAATTGGTTAGTTCATATATGTAGCATGCATGATTTGGAAAGAAGATGCTGCAGCAGCTTTTTCTATGTGCCACATGCAAGAAAGGTGTCAAGTTGTCTTTTTAAAAGATTGCATGCAACAAAGGAACAACATACCGTCAACCATGGTTTCTCACAATTGACAAAATTATTCAGACTTAAATTTCTGAAGTCGTGAATAAAAGTAACAGTAAATAGGTACATCGTTTTGACACAAATCGTCATGTAGATTTTGATTTCGCGTGGAATCATTCATGCTTTTCTGCACACTTTTTTGGCACAATCATGATATTATGCTAGTAGAGACCACGTTCTCTCCACAGATCAATTAAGTGATGAGCATGTTTGAAGGAACAGGTGAACGCTTTGTTGACATTGTATATACCTAATAGTGTATATTTTAATACAAATGTACACTTTTGATAAAGTAATCAGATTTGCATATCTAGCATATTCTCAGAGTGCAAGTTTAGAGTAAACTAAAAGTGTGGTTGACTCTTTTTTTTGTGTACTTTGTGACTATCAGGAATAAAGTGCAGGCAGGACACACACGTAGTTATTTTCTCAAGTGTGAGTACAGCACATGGTTGGTTCCTTGTATCACATCAACCATAATTTCATATACACAAGTTCATTTTCATAGCTGCTACTTTACTAGTCTTGTGTACTTGAACTGATTCTGACATTGTGATTCTGAAAAACTGAAGTGTCTGTCTCCTGACAACTTTGAAAACTAACTGTGCTTTATTTTGGATCCTTGGTGCCAGATTCCTACTGTTGAACTGAACTGTGGTAATGACAGCTGGAGACGTGACATGTGAAAAAACGTTGACTTCCAGATTTCAGACCAATGGAGTTATGATTTAGTGTCATTGCCTACAATCGTCAAACATTTTTACTCTTAGCAAGCGTTTTTTTTCTCTTTGCAAATTGCTTCCACACCTTACCTAAAATATCTTATAATGTACCCACGTAATCATCCAGCGTTATCAATTCAATTTCAGCAGTTTTTCAACTTTTTGTCATTATCATCATGACTGTCCCTGCATTGCACACACCAAAATATTGTATAAACAAGTGGTTTCGGTTTGCACAGTTGTCAACTCCACACAATAAACAGTCAAATTCATTTGTACTTGTTTGTAGCTTCTAATCTCATGTTACACATTGCTAAATCAATTATTAAATTTGAGTTCAAAGTTATTATCGCCAATAGCATCATCATCATCCCATTTTACATGGGGTAGCTCCGGCCACTCCAGTATTATATTATTTGTAATTTTGGTTGGATGCAGCCGTGCTACTGATTTTCCATGTGTAAGTATATGGACATGAATTCAAACATGAGTCCAGCAGTCCAATGAAGAAGGAAGAAATAGAAAATGATGATGTTCCACAAGTGTCAAGATAGCATGGTACAAAGACTCCCTGATAAACAAGAATGTGAATGAGTGAGTGAATTACATCTGAGTCGCCTCCACCGTCATCGTTAACAGCACTTCATTTAGAATACTGCAATCCATATGCTGTTATGTTATTAAGACTGCAACATAATAGTTTTGTGATCATTGCTTCAATGGAACATTAAATATTGGTATATACATTTACGTTTAGTCGAGTATACATCAACTACGTAACAACAAAGACAATCAGCCAAGCCAAACAGAAAAAGGCTGGCTATATCGCTCCATTCGGCACAGTATGTCTGTATATCTTTACACAACTACATCAGCGACATCCGACTCTCCGAAACTTGCCTCCATCCATAATTAGTAATACATTATTAAAAAGCTTAAGATAAGGCTTGAAGTATGACTTGTGACTGTGACACTGACGAGAATGAAAACGTTGGAAAACCAGGGGAATGAAATATAAATAATTGTTTTAATTGCTTCTTCAACTGGACGGTCGGTGTATAAATTTTATTATCCTCAGAATGTGTGAATTACATTTTTATTACCACATAATTTATGTCTCGAGATCGTTAAGTGAGCATTATGTGAAGTGGTGATAATTCATTAGTAACTAATACTGTCGTTATATTTTGTTTTTACTGTACCGGAGGGAGTTAAGTTTACATTTAAATTGATTTCCTAAGATATCCTTTGCTCAATAGACTAAAACAATTTCCGATTATGTAAAAAACATGGCGAAAGTTAAATAGTACATAAAATAAAGGAGAAAAAATGTGTCAAATAAAAGAATTAAGCTCATTGATTTGGAGGTTCTTATTGTAATAAGCTCAATTTATTGCCGATTGTTCTTTAAAAATGGTGCTAGCCACAAACAAATATAAAGCTGTCCCTAATGGCTACATAAATTGCCTCAGATTTTGCTGAGCATTGAAAGACATCTTTTTATATCGCTATTATACAACCGACGATCGCTCAAAATAAAAAATTGTCAATGGTTCCTATATTACTAATATTAATATTACACTTCGTATGTGTTGAAGCTTAAAGCTACAGCAGTTCCCTTTCTTTACCTGTACATATATTCCTGTAAATTAGCGCGACTCATCATGGCAAATTATATTGACCAAGAGCTGTATTCAAACTATACCAGTTATTACTGGCCAGCGTTCCTTAATAACAACTCCTCCAACTTGACGGGAGTATACGACAGCGTAGTCAGCGATGTCGTTGGCGTTATGTCTCAAGACTGCCAGAAGTGGGTATTCTCAATCACCGGGTGTCTTCTCGTCGGACTCAGTGGTGTGTTTCCTTTATTAATATTTCCCAAAGGAGAATGCTCCACGAGCAGTAACAGCGGCAGTCCGGACTCATCGGGTAAGTTTTTTCGCAATTTGCTCCAGATTTATTCACAATTTACTGCTTACTTATGTGCATAATTTGTCAAAATATGCTTCGCAAGAGTTGATTAGAGATGCTTTAGTAGTAATGGCGCTGTTGAACCATAAAGCATACCTACCTAAGCTATCAAATTTCAATGTTACCAGTGTTCTAATAATTTATAGGGTCATTATTCTGTACCATTAAGTAAAAAGCTAACCGTTTAGATTCAAATTTCAATTCATGACAATCACCGACGATGTGGCTTTAGGAGATGACCAAATGCCCCTACTCTTACTACCTATCATACCTATTTTATAAATGTAATTCGAAACCAGATGGTTTTATTTAGCTACCTACAATACAGTCCTCCAATTTACTTTTATGCAAATGCAAAAATTAGCAATAAGCTGTCCATGTCTTCAAAAACGGTTGTTAAAATATTCGTTCAATTCCTCATTCGTTCTTTTACTTCTTTTTCAATGTAATTTGAAAATGGACATTTTTTATTATGGAGATTTTATAAGATTAGTCATGAGAATTTTTACCAGCCTTGAATTCATGTTTTTCGTAAGACAAGCTAAATATTTCATCTGTGTAGGTATATATGATATGCTTGCACAAGATGTGCGTATATATAGCTCTCTGCAACTCATAAAACTAGTGCTCATTAGTTCTTATTCTCACATAACACAATTGAATGGTTATATGTTTATGCAGAAGCTACTGAATTTTTTATGTCCGATTAAGATTTATGATTAAGTATGAAGTATGCAAATTCAGCTCATATTTATAAGTAGTTGAATTAACTAGCATGCTTAGTCCATGTTCATCCTTATTCTTAACTGTGAGTGCGAAATAAATGTGAGCAAATATAGTAAATTAACCATATAGACTAATCCACTTCAAGTCTTATCCAGACCGATTAGACGCATAAAAGGGTTGCCTAAATAAAAAAATAATAATATTCATTATAGCATCATGAACTGTACATATTTTAAAATACTGATTAAAAAAATATTTTGCAATAAACTGAAGGCCATTTGCTTCATATTGCTGTTGACAAGCAGCCATGAAAGTAGTGAGATGCTCATAAAACAAATGATCTTACAACCGTTGGTAATGATACCTATTACATTGAGCACAATAAAACAGTAAAAGTTCTTTTAATACCACAATAAATACGTTCATTGTGTAATATTGTATTTGCATATAGGTAGTAGTTTTGTAAATTTTTATTTGTGTTTTCTCAATGTGATATTACAATACAATAGGATCCCGCTTCTCTACAAAGTGGCTTGCTATCGTCAGACAAAGATTTAAATAGGCACAGCAAATATAATGCATGTCACAGTATGACTTATACAATTAATATTTTTATTATTGAGATTTATAATTTTAATTGTAGTAACTTTTATCAACACAACGAAAAAAAGATTTAAATTATAAGTACCTAAACACAAAAGGATAGATTTATAATATTTTATTGTCATTATTTATCAGGCAAATGCTCATATTTTTATTTTCAATTAAACGTCAACACACACTTAGTGAGAGTCCGTTGCCTCAACCGCATAATATTATTATTATTAGATTATTTTTGTTTATATACCTGATTCATAAAGTGCTGCATCAACGCAGTTTCTATTTATAAAACAAAGATTGTGAGAAGCGAAGAAAAACAGGAGCAAAATATCATGGTATGTATGCATGAGATATAGATGTATATGCCTGGCTTTCTTGGTACAATTTTGTTTACTCTCTTCTTGTTTTACTACTGAATCTTCAAAAGAACCGAAACTGACGCAATGAGAAATCTGATCAGTTTTTGTGTGCACGGAGAAAACCAGTAGCATGCGTTACAAGACTCATCGTCAGTTTAGGTACAATTAGTGCAAATATTCTGCAAGCAAATACAAGGGAAACCTCCACACCATGTTTGATGTACATTTAAGATTCTCCACGCTGCATTCATATAACGGCACATTGGTGGATTAGATGGGTGCTCTCTTTTGATCTCAAGTACTGCGCTCTGCGCTGCTGTTTATGTTTGTCATTTTCTCCACATTACGTAAAAAGTAGCGTGGAGCAGTGATAATTATGTTATGAAGTTTCAATGAACACTCATAATAATATTACGTTGTTATTTGCTAATGACAAATATATATTGTTTCATAATGCTATTATGGCTTGATGGAATACAAACCCAAGATTCATGTTGCTTCCGCCGCTGCTTCATATGACCAGTCATAAAGCAGATATTTTACCAAACTCTAGGTTCTTGTTTTCAAACAAAAATTCCTATTACATTTATGTACTGGTATGTACTAATGTACTATTCGTCAGTTCACCTCATTTGTCAACAAAAATGAATATGTATAACATAAAACGAAACAACATTAAAATCCCATAAAAGTGAACAAAAAATACCACCTACTTTTCTAATATTCAATGCATGTTATGGTCTCTTATACGTGAGTTGGTGAATGTGGAGAATTACGTTGTTTGTGACTTGGCAAGAACTGTTTTACAGTTGTTTTGCTTTATATTCATTTCAACTCTTCGTATCAGTCAATAACAACATGACTCAGCTGCAACATTTTAAAATGATGCACTCCAGCAGTCTCCAAATGTCGTTTCTGGTCTCTTATCAACTAACGACATTTGAACTCTTCGTAATCGTTGTTTGTTTGTGGTTGTTGTAGGCATGCAAAGCATAACATTTACTTGCAGCGTGTTCATATTTTATGAAACCTCGTTTTTGCTTCGTTCTTTGTGTTCGCACATAATATATCCGTTTATATAATATAACTTATATAGAAAATGTAAAAGCAAGATGCATGGTTAACGGTGAGTTTCTATAATCTGTTGTTGTCTACTAAACTGTGTTTTAGAACCATTAAACCAAAGATACCTGCAAATGAAGTAAAGTCTTAACAGAAATGTTATTCAGATAAACTAATTCTAATAAACAACTTGTTTTGATAAGGACTCAGTGATTAATGTCAGTTAGATAGGTGTTCGCTCTTAAAGTATCACAGCTACTTTGTGTTTTTCTCCAGAAACGGTATTTTCCTTTGTCTGTAAACCTGAAACCTCTTGAAAGTATTATGATGATGTCGATACGGCACGATTATTTCGCTATACACGCACAAATGTATATTTTTTGTTTATTCATTTATTCCAACGATCTGTTATGACGCGCACATGTTTTTGTACTTTCACTAGCAGAGATTGATATTTATTTTTCTTGTTCTTGTTTCTATAAAAATCCCAGCTACAAATAAATGTTGTTGTTGTTACACCAAGTAATAGCTTCATAATGTAGGCACAAGATTCGAATTAAAATTTTATTTCTATAAAACTTAGAGAAGAATTTTTATCGCAGACTATTCAAGGCTTCATGATTAGACGTGTGTTGAGAAACAAAAATCACGATTCGATTTTTGTTATTTATGGGGTAAGGGTAAACACACACATATATATACAATCAAGATACCTTTTTACAATTTATCTTTTAAACAAGCGCATATTTTAATGAATCATATTTGTATGAAGAATGGAAAATAATGGCATCTTCAGAGAGATATATTAAACTTCACTAAAACGTACAAGTGGTTTATGTCCCATTGACCAACTTTTCATATAAAATTGGGTAGAGATTCATTTTTACCGTTTCTTATAAGACCATGTAGGTAGGCATGCATTGGTTTGGGATGAGGACATTGCATCGCATGTCTCATACTGTACGAGACAAGTTTTATATTTTTTCTGTCTAAAGTCTGAATCAGGTTTGTTGCATCAAAGATAATACCAATCATTGTTTTTTATTCATTTTTACATTTAAATTTTTCTTATTTTCCTCTCATTCTTATAAGTTTGTATATTTTGTACGCCTCTACAAACTCAGTTCTCAAAAAGAAAATGAGTAGTTTAGCATTAACGATCTTCTGGCTTTCATATGGGATTACGTTAGTCGCAGAGTTATATGTAATTTTTAGATTATCACTATCAATGAAATAGGAACAAACATTTTCCTGTTGTATTTTTACTTAATTGATATCAATCGCATCAACGATAATTCTGCTTGGCAATTAAATATGTTTTTTTCTTCTGGATGGCTAATATCTAATGATAAGATTAATTAAAATTGAGTGCATTATACTGACTGAACGCAGAAGTAAAGATATTCTTATTTGCAGTAACGACATGAAAAAGTCGAAGATCATAAGCTTTGAGATCTATAACCTTCTTATATATAAGCCTGGAAGTGCAATAGTCATTATCGTTTAATTCTTATTAACTGGTATAATTATGTTCATTACTCTTACGTTCTTGGTTTAACTGAACATTATAAAGACTCAGGAGAATGGTATTTGTCTAGAATAATTACGAAACATCTCATTACTTTGGCATCAGCCTTCATAAATATGAGACATTTTTAACAGGGACAAAACTAGCCATTCACTTGTTCATTACTAATTATTGTCACAGTTATGAATCTTGAAGTTTAGGATTTTCAAAAGTACATGTTTTTCTTACTTCTTGTCACCGTAAAGTTTGTAAATGCAGTTAGGTCCAACATTTTTTCATTCATGATTATTATCGTATCACATAGTCACGTTGCAAACTGATCTGTGATATTCGTCATCATTAGGCCACACAAAGAGATATGATCCATATTGTTTGATCGCAAGATCGTAAAGCATGAAGGTCAATATTGTTAGATACGTAGTAGCGTAACAGAACAAATTTGCAAACTTTTACCTATATATAATATGAAGTGTTTCCCAACATTTGTTGCTTTGAAGATGAGTTCGGTTTCTGTTCATCAGATTTATAAAGTACAAAGGAGTTTTATAACGCAACATATTTACTACATACTACATTTTGTCAATGTACCTGCTCGTAGGAGCTTGTATAATGGGAGCTTGTGATCCCGAATTTTCTAGCAATTCTATCCCACTGTTCAATTCTATTCATTCTTCCTTCGAAAAGTCACGGCGGAAGGCAGAAAACATTCTTTTTAGTACAACTTTGTGCAAACTGTGTTTACATCCACTGTTACAAGCACAAAAACTCGGCTTTAAGATGTTATACCTGTGTTTCTGAATGGGGCATTGTGAACAGTCAGTAAGTCAGTCAGTAGACAAGAAAGGAATCACATCGAAAGGCATGAAGTTTTTTGTGTGAGCATGATAACTTGAGGGTAACGTTATTCCTGCCATTATAAATTTTAAACGGACCAACCTTGTAAATTTCGAGATAAATTCGACTTTTTTAGTACCCCTTAGGCCATCTTGATGATGTGACATGTTTAATTTTACTCCTCATTATGCACTTGTGCAGTCTACTGCATTTTGCATTTGTTAGAAGGCTTTGAAAAAGGACTACTTGTGATTTTATTCGGCTTAGGTTATTATTTGAAGGTTGGTGGATTCTTTTAGATGTAGTTGTAGCTAGGTGTAATTTGACAGATGTGCAGGAGGCCAAATTAAACCATCATTAAAACTTACATATACGCAGCAGCCATCAGCAACTTATTGTTAGATGAAGGAAACATATACTTCTCTTCGTCCTTTGCTTTCCTATAATTTACCAGCAAACACTTATTGTTAATCAGTTTTACAGGGGCCCAATCGGAAGAATAGTTGGAAACGTATTAAAAATATTTTGGCAACAGTATAAATTTTAAATGCAAAGAGTGAAATTTGTGCGTAGTTGGCGAAAAGATAAGTTAGTTCGTAGTAGTTTATTTTTACACATCTTGTTGTACGACTTACAAGTATTAAACATACGTAACAAAAAGAGTTTATATTTTTCCAAATGAGTTAATGTTATAAGAGAATATTGTACGATGACAGACAAAGACTTTATGTGCTATATGCTTTTTTCTGGAAATCATTTAAAGTATCATATATTGTTAAGTAAGTATTTATTTTAAAGATTTAATTTTCAGTTGGGTGCTTTTTGAACGTATATTTTATGAGCAAAAACTAGAAGTAACTCATAACCAAGTGGCCTCCGAACTTGCTTTCTCAATATTTTGGCTGCCTATATTATGTTGTGCAATAGGTCATGCTTCGGCACTGAAGTTTTTTTTGGCATAAGTATGCTTCAAAGAGTATAGATGCCTTTATCTAAACTTTGCTGATATTGTATGATTTTCTGCTGTTTCTTCAACATAAAACTTACTTAGCAGTAAAGGAGAGAAAATAGTCTAAGCTTGCAAGGAGGTACTTCATAATATGATTATTCAAAATTCAAAACAAAATATTGTAAAGGCTGCGACGTAATACCTCGAGTAATTGACGCACTCAAAGTACAATGTTCTGGTACGTCAATGCAATTTCTTGAGCAAAAGTGGCTACATGACGATGACGCGACGCTTGGGTTTTAGAGATAAGACGGTTGAATGCGCTTTAGCATGTAATTTCCTTCATATTCGTATTGGCTGTGCACTTGAGGGATTTTGCTTTGTATCCTTGTGAGTTTAGGTACAGGATTAGCTAGTTTCAGTACTAAATCTTGTCATTTTCGTTGCAAGTAATAGTACCAAATATAAGTCATATACTATAAGAGTACAAGGAATAGAATAGGAAGCAGATTTAATGGCTGTACCTCGAATGGTAGTACTTTTCAAAGTTTTTTGTGAATGATCTTGCCTTTTGCTTAGAGAAAAAAGCTAGCTCCGCTCTGAGGACATTCAGCTTGCTATATGGCCACATTCAGGACACAATGCGAATAATTAAGATGAACAAAAATAAGGCTGCCATTTCAGATGATCATATTGTTAGGCACTAACTTTTGCTTCACTTATGGGTGAATGGATAGCATGGAGGCCTTCGCACTGATTCGACTTTTAAACAACATCTTATTGTTTGTAGTTTCAAATTTTAAAGAAACCTATTTGCCATTGAAGATGATTTTTATTTGTTTATCTGTTAGAAAAAAAGGCTCAACATTTTAAAAAGTATTTTGTTTCAAGTTTTAACTTTTAATTAGACAAGTGTAGTATTTTAAGTTCAATGAGTGAACATGAAATCAGGTCGAAATTTGATGTTTATACATATTATAAATTTTTAATCTTAAAGCAACAATCTTCGAAAAATGTATTTTTGCCTAAATCCGTAGCCGTAACAATTCACCTTTGTTTAAAGGCTTAACTTGAATTGATTCGGTGTATCAGGCAATATAATATTTTACATTTTAAGACCGATCATGGTGATGAGATTTCGCAAAAAGAGCACTGAAAGTAAAATCTGCCTTGTGTTAAGAAATCCTAAATGGGCGTCAGATGCCGGAGATCTCACATTAGATACTTATGATGAATTCTGTATAAAATTATTTCATCTTATATCTTTTATCACATATACTAACGTATAAAGAATTCGTACATTTATTACTATTCAAACTTACCGACTACCCGTCTAATTTTTTATTTCGTTTAAATGAACTGACTGAGCCTGAATAACAAATTCATTGCGTACGTTGAACTTTAAGATTCAGAAGAGAACCAGTGCTGGATTCAAGAAAAACTGTGATGCATGAAACAATGACTTCTGTTCAAAACCGGTTTATTGCAAGATTCCTGTTTTTTGTTGACTTTGCACACTGTCTGTTTTGTATACAATCTTGGAAAAGGCAAGGACCATCAGGCATGAACAATAAAAGCAAAAAAATCTACATCCCGCATGCCTACAAATACCTAATATTTGGCCACATCTGGTCATTGGTCACATTATACTTAAACCATTAATAACAATAATTAAAAGATCTATCATATAACGTGCGGCATAGCATGAATCTACAAATACAAGAACAGAAAGCTTATCAATTTGCTGGTAAAAGTAGTAAAATGTGAAAACACCTTCTCAAATGAAATTATAAAGCTTGATATAATGTATACGAAACAATGAAACTACACTATGAATTTCTTACATTGAATATTAGTTTTTTTAAATGTCAAGTACAAATATTTTTGGGTTTGTAGCTTTCGCTTGCTTGTTCATTAAAGCTGTGTATAAACACGTACATAAAATATAATTTTTATTTAATTACTTTTTCATTGTTTGTGTGACTAATTTAAAGGATACCGTTCTGGAGTAGGAGATGTACAACTGCAAAGGCTATTAAATTTTGCGGTTGGAAGTTTACTCGGTGACGTGTTTCTGCATCTTCTTCCTGAAGCTTGGAATCATGCTCGAGGTATAAAATTTTTTTATTCAAAGTTATTAAAGTTTAAACTTATGATCGATTTAAATGGCTCATTAAATTCATCATATTACTATTTTTAATGAATAGAAAACGGTTCTAGTAAGCACGAAAGTCTGATGTTCCTTGGGTTTTGGATTCTTGTCGGTTTGGTCAGCTTTGTGATTTGCGGGAAGTTAGTGGCCAATGAAGAAAAGGAAGAAAGCGAAGGATCAGAGTCAAAAACGATCGACTCTTCAAATAATAACGTAGTGAAGATCTCTCAAAAGCACTCTGAGCAAGCGCAACCGACTATTCAAGTATATAGCACTAATTTTTACTTAATTGAGCCACTGCAAATTTTTTGCATTTACTCAAAGCAATAAATGTTGAAAATACGCATACTTTTAAATAGCTTGCAGGTTACCTTAATCTCATCGCAAACGCCTTTGACAATTTCACCCATGGGTTAGCTGTGGCTGGAAGTTTTATAATTTCTCCAAAGATTGGACTACTTACCACTACGGCCATACTTCTTCATGAGATTCCCCATGAAATCGCCGACTTTGCCATTTTATTACGTTCTGGATTCAATCCTTGGAGTGCAGCAAAAGCTCAACTATCTACCGCTACTGTTGGATTAGCAGGGGCTGTCTTTACTCTTACAGTGGACTGCATGCAGACTATGGGTAGGTTCTACAGCTATGGTCATAAGTTGTAACATTGCCATTCAAAAGATATACACACGTGATACTTTAGTATTCAATCTGATTTTTTTTCTTCAAAATTATAGGTGATTTTACATGGTGGATTTTACCATTTACATCGGGCTGTTTTCTCAATATTGCACTAACCAACCTTCTGCCTGATCTGATGAAAGAGGATAATCCGAAAGAGTCAGTGAAACAATTTGCTAGTCTTTTGTTGGGAATTGCTGTAATGGGAGCGCTCTCCCTCGTCCACGAGGGTTAAAATGGAGGAGTTTCTTGAAGACTGGCATCATAATTCCTATAGTTATTATCATTATTGAATGCTAAACTAATGCAAATCCTGGTTTTTAAATTTGAAAAATATATATCAGTTTGCAGGGATTTGTTACTTAGTGGACAGACCAAATAATTGCTACAGGGGTAAATTAAAGCACATTATGAACTTTGAAATTTCCTGGAGGTATCACTAAAGACAACTAGATGATGAATAGAAAAAAAGCAGTAGCAATTTATTCTGCCCTTCTAAATAACATGTTTCTGATAAGTTTATGTAAAATCTTTATCTTGTTATTATTATTGTTAAACTATTGTTAACTATCGTTAGTTGTAAGTGTGCATATATATAATCGATGCAGCGCTATCCTAGGTATTTACCATTAAAGAAACTGTGGTATTATTTGTACTGCTCGTTTAAGGATTATTTCTTTTCCCTGGGAAATTAAGTGCTTCCTATCAAGTCAGAAATTCTTATATGCAAGTATTTAGTTGTAAGCCTTGCACTAGAAGGAAAAAATCTATGTTAGTGCAATAAAAAAGTTTTAAAAGTAACGTCCTCTTAAAAGTAGGATTGAATTTTAAGGAGTTTGCAAACTTTCTCAGCAAGACACGTCACTGATAAATTTTCCATGACGAACAATCAATGTATTTTATACATGAGAAATATCATTTGCTAGCACAGTTAGTCATTGAAAAACAGAGGACCTGAGAAAAAAATAAGACAATTAATTTTATATTTGAAAAATCTAAATATTTTATACACATCTCGGTACACCTATTCTTATTTTCGTGTAACTATATACATATAAGTTAAATGGCATGTTAAACATGGATATTCATATTCCCAGACATCGATGTCATGGGCTCGCATCTGTTGACTTCAGGTTGCAGTTGCTATTTAAAGTATTGCGTTTTGAGTTACGGCACAAATAATTTCCAGAGACTGTAACTCCTACTTCAATATTCGCTGTTATGAAATACCAAAAACTATTGCATAGGAATTTTAAGCTATTAGGTTAAGAAAGGAGGAATTGTGAAACAGGAATTATGAATGTTTGGTGATTTTCACTTGTGATTGTTTCGAGAATGATGTTCAATGAAACGTAAGGATATACCTAATATATGTACATTTGCCAATCTATTGTTATTTAAGGAAGTTGTAGAGTTTTATTTTTTAACTTCTTGTGCCTCGCTTTATAAAAAGGATTGACCTTCATCAATATTGCCCTAGTTGTCAATTTTCCTACTTTAATAGTTCATACGTATATATCAAATACATAATTTGCTAACATTTTTGAAATCGATTTTTTATATATGCGCAGTATATTTACAACAACTACAGTAATAATATTTTCAAACAGATTCAAAAACCATTGTCATTGTTAAATTGCAAAATATTTTGTCATGTAGTGGCTATAGATGTACTGATATTTCCTGTCAAATCATTGATATAATTTGGGAAAGAATGACGAGAGTCATAAAACATTTGATATTTAGCAAATTCAATGTCCATATTAGTTCTTTCATATTTCGTTACCAAAATATTTGTATGAATATAATATTATATTTGTAAGATAAATTCGTTCTCATTCATGTGAAAACTTATGTTTTAATTTAATTTATAAATTACACATCCCGAAGATTTCAAATTAGACACACTATTGTTACTTAATGGTTTTGTTTTACGAAATTTTCTATTGACTAATGTACAATAGAGAGAAACTCGAATTCTGTTAAATAAATGGTTCCTTGAAAAAACTAAATGTTTGCGTTTTCAGTTCCCACTGTTTTGGATCATACATTCTTTTAATATTCTGTGCATATTATGGTATTATATATGCAAAAAAATTCATGAGGTTATATTTCAAATTTTGGATCCGTATCCCACTTTGGAGTCTGGAGTCGCAATTCCTGGAACTAATGCTGAAGAGTACAAAAAGAGATTTCAGGTTGTTAACTTTGCGAATTGAACTTTCTATGCTTCATTTTCTTTTGGGGTGGATTAATGTGAGTGTGCTGGATATAATAAATATTCTACTGCTAGAAAATTGTTAATGAGATTGTTATTTTGTCGTTCTCAGAAATATTTGTTTCATTCAGCTCATAAGTTCACTAATAACCTTTCACTAAATAGTAATAGTATACATTTATTGTGTACAAACACGGAGAAAGTTATATTTATTTTTATTATTAAGATGTTGAAATCTAAATCTAGACAACGGCCAACTACGTCAGGAAGTGAAGACAAAGGACTATCATCATCTGTATACCGATTGCGATTCCATTATTCAAATGTTATTTCCATGCCCGTTTTTGTTGCAGATGGATTCCTACCTATTATTAGCTTTAATTTAGTGTAGCAAGAAAGGGAAATGGATCTTCATGCTCTATTCATTCATGAACTAGAAACGCATATTTGCAATTTCTGGTCAATTTCAACTACAGCCAGCCACAAACATCTTAGAATCAGTAGAATTTCACTCCATGATTTTATAAAAACATTATCTTTTACAAGCCCTTCTGACTCTTGCTGGCATGCATCAATTGCATCATCATAATATGTCAAGGTAAAAAATAAGTGGTCTTTCTCGTTAGTCGCATCAAGAAAATAATTTGGCCAGCAAACTAAACCCATGAAAGGCTATCAGATTAGTTCATTTAATCTTATATCAAGTAGCGGAAGCATGAAAGTAAATACATTATGTAATTCATTCATCTTTACTAATTAATTAGTTGTATAAAAAATACATCACACTGCACAACGCAATGTGTAACTTCATTACTGCTACTTTTAATGTGACATCAGTACACAGTAGCAGCTTTCACCGAGAAAATTCGATGTGAGACACAAGTTTTTGAGAATTCTCTAAATTTAAAAAAAGATGTGCTCTCTAATTCTTGTCATTGCCAAAGTCAGAAAAAAGCATGAGAACTTCATGATCGAGTCGGCCAGTCGGCCAGATTTCAGTTAGTCAACGAGGAAGAACATATAGTTGGCAAAATATGTGCGAGAAGCAGTTTGGTAAAACAAATGAGGATTTGTAACGAAACTAAAAGCCACGCACCGTGATCATCACAACCAAAACAAAGACAGCAAACCGATATACTTGCCACATGTATTTAACTATGCTTGACTTTTGATTGCGTCTTTGTGAAAAAGTGTATGTTCGCAGCATGCATATTTATGACGAGGAGAAAAGTACACAATAACGTCAAGATTTAAGTGTCGCATCTTACTACGATTACAGATTAGTAGCTAATAGTGCTAAGTAGAGTTGCCAAGTAGTATATTCGTAGTAACTTACTAGTTAGTAGTACACTGCAACTAGTTAAAAACAACTTCTAATTAATTATACATAGGTACATATTATTTAGTATGATTGAGTACCTATGAAGGAATTTAAACTTTGGAAAGGAAAATAACAATAAAATACCTAATAAATTTGGCAACTAAGGACATGAAATTTATGTTGTCAATTGCTGACAAATCTGAGTTTGAAGAGTTTACAGACTTTCACTTTTCACTTTCACCCCAGAAAATATCGATGACTCAGTTTTTTCTTTCTTTCTTTCTTTTGTAAAGATTTACTCGAGCTATTGATCTATGACTCTTAATTGTAACCATTCCAACCCTTATATCCATAACTACTACGAAACTAGTAGATAATTACTTGCAAAACCATCTCATATCCCATTGATCATCATCGAATGAAAAGGTATAAATAAACACAGACTGAATCAGCTTTCCAATAAGTAAACCGTAAACCCGGCAACTGTGACGATGCAATGCTTGGGTATAACCTATAATAATGATATCTACATTGATGGGTAGTAGGTAGTTCATCTTGAAAATAGCATTATCTTGGGACAGAGGTATAATATCATCCTGCATCATGATATGATATACATTAACTGGGTGTATGCGGTGTATGTCTGTATTCTGTATACCTATTTTGTATGATGAAATGAAATGCTGGCAAAGCTCTTGAATTTTCTATCTCTTTTGTGTCTTGTGTCACGGTATGCGTTATAATATATTATGTGTGTGCGTGCGGTTACCTTGCTTTCTGCTTCTGCTACTGCTCAAGTTTACTCGGCCAACCATCCATTACTTTACTACACAAGCAAGCCACCTCCATCATCACAATAATAATAATATCTTCAGTCTTGAGCCAATATTTATTCCAATAATCCAATAATATATTATTTTTTGCCATATCCCAGTTAACTCGCATTATTATTCTGAGCAAAGTTCAATACATAAAACATCTTTATTTGTAGTTTTGCTGTTATCCTTATTTAAAAGTATTCACTCTTGACCGTTGCATCGTATTGATTAATAAATTGGAGATTGTAAGCAGAAAGAGAAAACAGTTTAGTTAGTCAGGTAGGTAACTAGTTGCTAGTTGATAAGTAGTAGGATCATAGTTTTCTTCCCCTAGTTCGTAGTATGGGCAAGAAGAAGAGCAAGAGGAAGCCACCTCCAAAGGTCAAAGCTATTGAGCCACTGGAAACTCAGTTTAATTGTCCGTTTTGTAACCATGAAAGGAGTTGTGATGTTAAAATGTAAGATTTCTCTTTTGAAAAATAGTGGGCATATTGTCATAATAAACGTGCATTGAGCATTTATATTGATTAGTAAATTTGGGAAATGAAGGAAAGTTGTAACCGCTGCCAGATTATACGGCAACGGCTATAATTTAATTATTTGTTGAATCGGAAACATTTTATTATATGGTTTATTTTTCAGGGACAAAACCAGAAACACTGGACGAATAACATGCCGTGTTTGTATGGAATGCTTTCAGACTCAGATAAATTACCTCTCTGAGCCGATTGATGTGTATAATGACTGGATAGATGCTTGTGAAACTGCTAATTGATCTATTCTAAAGTGGGAAGTAACTGTTGACATTAAATTGTATATTCAGTGGTGTACATATATATACATAATATTATAGGCAATAATTTCTTTCAGTTTTTCTTTCTATATAAACTTTAACTAAATATCTCGAAAAGTTGCCATTGGCTGTGAAAATACTTGATACTTTTTGAAATACAGAGATTGTGAATAATTATTCACCTTTAATCTACGAATCTTGCTTCAATACTTCAGTCATCCATCACACTTGTGATTCTTCTAATTATTCTGTCTTTTAACGAGTTATCTCTCTGCGCCCCATACACTGGATAAACTAGAAACATTGTTGTCATTTTGTAAGAAGTTTCGGTAAAACTATTCTTGCATTTCAAACTTTCGGTAAGTTGAGATTTGATCTTTTACTTGGATTTGGTCAACAATTGGTTGTCAAAACTATGGTAACATAGTGGCATAACTACGTATACGAGCAGCTCGGAATTTGTTACATTCGTTTTCTCATCTACTTATTATTGATTTTTTCGATAGTTTTGCAGAGCATTCGTCGTTGTAAATTTTTAAAAGTTGCAATCCAAATTCAAAGTCGCTAACAAGATGGGCAAATTTTATGAAACCTCATCTATTTTCTACTATCCTTGGGATTACCTTGCCAAGGCGTTCTGGAATCGGTATCCAAATCCATTTAGGTAGTGAATAATATACACATAATAAATAATTAGCTAGTAAAATAGTTGTTGCTTTCATTTTAGTTAAAATAAGTAACATATTTTGTAGCACCCATGTATTGTCTGAAGACACTTTGTTTCGTGAAATGAGGGGAAATCAGCTATATTCTAGGCGATTGCTGACGAAAACTAATCGGCTACCCCGATGGGGCGAAGCGTTTGTCAAGTCCAGCCAAGTTTCCATTGTTGAGGAATCGTACATAAATCCAATTGACAGAACAATCACTACATACACCAGAAATATTGGATACACCCGAATAATGGTACGTTGATAGCAGCGTTTTATTTTGGTTCTTATGTATCGACTAGTAAATTGCGGACTAATTAAACTTAATGAAAATCATGAAACTCTAGAGTGTGATAGAGAAAGTGGTGTACACACCGGATCCAACCAACCCACAGCAGACAGTTGCAGTACGATCAGCGTGGATTGATTCCAACATGTATGGATTCCGGCGAGCTATTGAAAGTTTTGGCGTGGACAGATTTAGAAAGAATTGTAGTCAAGCTGTAAGTGGATTCAATTTTGTTTTGGGTAAACTTTACCCACCTCAAGCTGTTACCGATAAGTTGGGGCAAGTTCAAGCACTCGCTGTTGGTCGGTTTGGAGGTGCCACAGAGAAGATGAAAGAAAAGGCAAGACGTGCCGGAGAAATGGCAAAAGGTTCCATAAGCTCTGTTTACGCCGCTTCTACAGGGCCTGGGGTTGATTCATGAAGTTAATTTTGTATTAGTTAAAGTTGCGTCATTTTTTTGTATTTGTTTATAGAAATACACGTTATATGTTATGTTTAATATACATTTAGAGTGACTTACAGTGATTGGTGAAACATTTTTTTACATTCTTTCTGTTTAAAAACTTGAGTTGTTAAAATGTACAAGATTTGATTAGATAGCACGATTGATTTCCACGCCATTAAAGTATATATAAACATAGTATGATAAATATTTTAGAATTAAGGAAAATGTTAGCGTATTTACTTAAAAGTAAAGTATTGCGAATTTAATTGACTGAAATTTGGCGATTAAAATAATGAATACACATACCCAAGAACCAAACTTTTGACAACTTGTGCGATATCAAGTTTCTTCTTCTCAAATATACTTATGTTATACGTACTAACTCTAAATTATTTAGTTTTAACTTCATCCAAATATTGTTGATATTAAAACTGATAAGATCAAGTCGGCAAGAAGGCATCCATCGGGTCAGTACAGTTTGCTGACCATCATCGTTACTTTAGCATATCAGTCAATTTCTGTTAGGAATTGTTGCTTGGATACGGTGAATATGTTGGTAAATTACAATAGCTTGTACTAGATATGCTTCGTGAAATCAAGTAGTTTACTTTGAATTGGTGACATTTGATTACAGCTTTTATTTTTAAAAGAAGCACTGTTTTGTGCAATTGTGTCCAAAAAACTGTCGGGTTTTATCGTAATATGCGACATATTAAAGTTAATTAAAGTATCTAGTTTATATTGTGAATGAAATCATTTTTTTCAGCATTGTTTATTCCAAGACATACTAAACGCGAACGGGCATACATTTAGGCAGTATTGTATCATGAAGCATAATGTGTTGGACACCGGCGCAGTGCCTAATATATAGCACATAATAAGACTAGTTCAGCTATCTTAAAACGGGTTTAAAAATGCGTGAAATAGGAACTAGGTGAACCTAGAATTTTGTTCATTTGGTATATAATAATTCCAAACAGGCCAAATCTCAAAAACATATACATATATATATGACATATGCATTAACGTTAAATTAGCGACACAAACGCTTAAAAGTGAACGAGCATAATATTAATTACGATCTCCTTATATCCTGCAGCTTGTTTGATGAAAATCCTGTTTCTGTGGTTTTATCTCGTGTGGTATTGGTGTACAAATACAAAATTGCACGTGAATTGCGATTTTATTAAATAAAAAGTAAGAACATATTATTACGACTCTTGTTGAGAAAAACGATAACGCATACTCTTTCTATGCTATTTATTTTCTTCCTGATGATGGGAAATTCTACTTTTTCTATTTAATATATTATTTTTGGTTCTCTAACATTGAGAAAGGGAATCTTTTTAGCTTTCAAAAGTAGTTTAAAATAGTGTCCTAATAAGTTATGTGAATTATGTATAGGTACATATTGTATATCGTGCAATATATTAAGCAAATGACTGCATAGGCGTAAGAGATGACCAATGACCATAACTACAGCGTCATTTTATGTGAGGATCAGTCAGTTGGCAAGTCTTCCGGGTTCAGTTTATGAGCTTCCACTAAAGCATCTTTAACAGCATGTTGATATGAGCCTCTTCGACGACTCCTGGCGTATTTACTCTGAAATCGGCGATTCATCACACATTTAATTTGATACAATGAAATAAATGGTCTACATAACTTCGATTTCGAGGTTAATTCCCCTTACATCAAAATACTCGGTGAAAGGCACAAGCATCTGGAATCGCATGCATGATTGCGTCGTGGATTTGTACCACGATACTTTAGCTCGTGTTTCCTCCCCATTACCCGTAAGGATATCGTCAATCTGGAGAAAAATTAATGGTTAAAGATGTATTTAAGTTTATGCTGATGTAAACCCAAGTCAATAACGTTAAAGGAATTAGAAAATTAGTACCTTCCCAGGCCACCAAGGACTTTTGGGTAGCTTTCCCCAAACGATGTCTCCTTTACGATACGCACATTCCGTCTCCTTATCCTTGTAATATTCTACTGACTCTCCTGTCGAATCCAAAATGTCCGTTTCATTAGCGTGTGAACTGCCATTGTTGGAAGGAAAATCGTTCAGTTCTGTCTCATCTTCATCAACAGCAGTGCTGTTTTCTAGTGAGGACGGACCATCGTTATCTGACTGAGAGTGGGGAGATACAGATACACTGTGCAGAGGCAGGGGAACATATGCATTTGTATCAATCCTCTTTAAATTTATGCAAACTCGTGGAGCTTCTGCCGAGTTGGATGTTGTGGACGTGGCTGGCATGCTCCTTCTTCGTCGTGGAGGATATGCGCCCTTGCAAAAGCTCGAAACGGACTCTTGGGCACTTGGATTTGAGATAGAATCGTCTAGGTTATAGCTTTTAACGGAGGTGGCGCTAGGACTTTCGTAACCACCAGTAGAATTGTCTTGATTACAGGAAGATGTAGAGTGCGGACTGGACATGTTATAAACGATTGGCTCATGACTGCTACTACTTGTAAAACCATCGTTTTCTTTCAGTACTTTACTATTTCTTCTCCGTTTCTTCTGCTTCTTCTTCTTTTTTGGAACTCGAGTGGAAGTCGAAGGCTCAGTTGTATTAAAGTCTATTAATGATTTGACATCTTGTGGCTGCTGGGATACATTATCTAACTCTTGGTGTGGCTCATTTACAGCTACTGGGGTCACAGGAGAAGGCGGATTTGACCTTTCAGTTTTTGAAAGATGATCAGGAGAAAAGGCATTAGAGGACGGTGAAAAGTCTGGAGAGATGGAGCGTCTGCGCTTCGCTTCTTTCTTGGCTTTCTTCATCGCTTTCCTCGCAGCTTTCATTTCCGTGGTAGAAGTGGATTCTACATGTTGTGTTATCTTTGGTGGAATTTGCACTACCATCCCATTTCCAGAAGAGCCAAATGTAATTTTGATAGTGGGAGTTTTGATTAACTCTGCTGGTCTATTGGGGATGTTAGTTGACTTAATACTGATTGGAGCTGGCACTTCATTTACATTTGACGAACTACTTGGGCTGTTTCGACTTTCATTGTCATCATCATCATGATGGTTTTCGTCGGCAGAATGATCATGTTCATGCGGTGAACATGAGGATGACTGTACTGTGCTAACGAGGGTTTCTTCTTTCTCAGCCTCAAAATTGTCGTCCAGTTTGCTTGTTGTAACAGTATCATCATCGTTACCTTCAGCAGCGTCTGTTAATGCAGACACTTTAAAAGTATTCTCATCATCACTCCGAGATATTGTAAGCACCGGTATATCCCCACTACTACTGCTCGGAGGTCGACGTTTGTTAAAATTGAAAATATTTTTCGTTAGATAACTTTCATCACGATATCTAACTGGGACGGTACTTTTAGTGCGAATCCTATTTTCCCAAGCTTTTGATTTTTTCGAAGACGCCCTAGTCTTAAAGCCACTACATTCGTCAGCAGAGCTTGTTTTCTCCTGCGAAAGTGCAAGACAGTTATCTGTCATTTCCGTTGTTGACTCTAATGAGCTATCTGAGTGATGATGCAAGGGACTGGTAGGTGGATTTAAAAAAATTGAAATGTCTTCCTTCTTTTTATTAAATGACGATGATTTATCTAATTCTTTCTTTCTAATTTCGTTCCCTCCATTTCTCATCTCTGCTATTTTAGTAATGCACATTTTCAAGTTGAGTGCCTTTCGGCTTCTGGTATTTGGAAAGTTATTATCACAGACGTTTGATTTGGTTACAAATGTTGTATTGTTAGTCGACAATTTCTGTGGTACAGTTTCCACATTCTCATTGCCAGAAGTCTTGGGCGAATCTTGGTGAACCGTCAGTGGAGTTGGACTGACATCATTGCCACTCGCGACGGTAGTGATGGGGTTAGCTATAGCGTTTCCACTCGTTGTTTTGATCTTTTTCTTATCCCGACTCGAATCCGTCGAGCCTTTATGTTTTCTTAGTCTTGCATATGTTTCTTCAGTTGAGGGGATTAGGGGCTGGACTAATGGCCTTCTCCAATAGTTTTCAATAACTCTGCTACTTCCTACACTCTCGTAGCAGAGATCTTGTGGTTCGACGGCTTGACCGCCCTGTGAGACATCGTTCCCCCTGAATTTGCCATTTAGCCCAATAGCAGTCGTAACATTACCGGGATCCCGTTTGCTAACTTTTGGACGCTCCTTCTTATTCTTTTCAGTGGTAGGATTTTCCTCTTTGGATGATTCATCCTTGCCACTAGAGTCAGCCTTATCATCACACAGAGTCCTGCATTTGGCACAGAGTACTGGCCGGGCACGAAGCCTTAATGACATTCTAGCATTCTTGAATCTTGCAGGAGGTTTGATAATTCGCCTTAGTGATGGTTGGGATATGGGACTGTGAGATGCTCCGTTACATATACCCTGCTGGTTGTATGAATGTCTTTGATGCAAAGGAATAGTTTGCGTTGGGTCACTTTCACTTTTCTCCAGTGATGACGTGCTCCCCAATACATGTTCTTTCGCGAATGAGATACCGGACGGGATTCCCCTTCTGCAAAAATATATGCAAAAATGATTTTTTGACATTTGGAACAACTGTCATTAAGTGATGTGTAAACATAAGCAAGCATGTATATCTACAAATTTATGCGGCATTACTACTTTTTCTGTCATCATCATACCCACTACTGCTACAACTTTCTCCGATTAACCCCACTTATCAAGTTGACAATGAAGGTGTTTTAGTAATTCTCAATAATAGAATAATTGCATGAACCGGTGACTCAGATGCTACTAGAAGCAGTGTGCAAATGTGCATAAAAATAATATTTTGCAATCCAGTGAACACAACATTGTCATTTTTGCATGTCATTCTGCAAGTTACAATATCATGTGCAACGATCATTCAGGAGTACTTACTCTCTATTTAGCTGGAAGAGAACGCCCTGATACAGATTGTCACTGTGCGCAAAGGAGACGACAATGAGGCCTTCCGTCAGGTCGTCAATGGTCACAGTAATCGATGAGTTTTGGGTTAGCTGAGTATCCTCCTCCGAGCATCGTTTGACCTCCGAGGAGTCATCCAATTCCATGGTTGACCCTGAACAGGAGCGGTTGGGGTTTAGCAGAGAAGAAAACTGGAGGAAGTTATTTTTCCACGTCCATGATTGGTATACATGGATGTGGTGTTTATGATGATGTGACTATAGCACAGTAACAATAACTGCCACTTTACCGTAGAGCTGGCAGTTATAATAGGCAGTGCAGTCAGTGCAATAGAAGAAGAGCAGCAGCAACAACACAAGGAAAAAACTTGCTCAGTCTTTAGCATCAGCGCAACCAGCCAGAAAAAGAAGAGTTGCTGTTGTTGCTGTTTGTACTTGTACAGAAGAGTAGACCAATCTAATGTGTAATACTAATGTAGTCAACTCCAATTCTCTTAAGTCATGTATATCAGATCATCGTGTGTACATTTTGAATTGCAATGGAAGAAACATTTCCCATAAGACATTCCCGTACGTAACTCCCGTCCTCCTGCCTGTTCTGGTCGCTTGCTAATGCATTTTTACCTTTTGCAACGATTGCCAGTGCCAGTATTATATCCAGATAGTAATGTCCAAAAAAAACCAACATGCACAAGCACCAACACCAACTCACATTTGCTGTTACTCTCTTCGTCGCTCTTTACACTACTGCAAGAGTTCTCGTATTGAGAATGGAGAGTGAGGATTTGGACTTATAGAGGATGGATGGAAAATTTTTCTCCTTTGCTATGCCTGTCTGCCAGTCTTATTGCTCCTCGGCTCGTTATTCCTCCTGCTACCCCAATACTCTTGCTTTAGCTTCTAGTACAACTAAATAGAAAATGTGCAATCATAACACTAATAAAACTGCTGAAGAGAACCAAATAGACTGCTGAAGAGAGAGAGAGAGAGAGCAAATAAGATATTTTGTGTACAGACTTGGGTTTCAGATTGCTACTTGGACTTAGCTCGTTCTGGCTCTTCTGTTCTCTGAGTTCTCTTCTACACAGGAAATTTTCTTCGTCTTCTCATCCCCACTTCACTATTATTACTGTGCGAACATTGCAATACCAGGATTCGGCAGCACTGTTACTTGCACTCACTAACACAAACAGAAGAGAATCACACATAGAACAACAACATGCGTCGAATAAATGGTAAATGAGTAATGTTTTCAGCGTAGTTGAAATTTTATGGAGTATCATTCACAGACAAAAACGGAGACACATTATGCATTAGCTTTAGTAGCAGTACTAGCAGAAAACCTACGTAACCCAAACGCAAGTACTATAATAATAAAGCACACGAAAGAGAGCTGAAAACTCGTAGAGCACTAATCCTTTTATTTCTTTTTTGCTACATAATATTTCTTTTTCTCTCGCTCTCTCATTTAACAAACTCCCCCATACACACGTTTTCAGTCTGTCAGTTGAAAAATCTGATTTGAAAATTACATATGGCAATATTAAACAATGCTATGATGATGTAGTATTGATAGTAAAAAAGCATATAAAGTTATTTTCCATAAAATCAAGTTGCAGGATTACTAGAGGAGATTGCGATGCATGTTGCATTGCATATTACTTATATGAAAGATGAAAGAAGAAAAAAAAAGCCAGAGGAAGAATTATGTATTTTTTGTATGCCTAAATGTTAAAATATGATTGCAAGCGACATTTTGTCGTCTTTCCTAATGTTATGCAAACTAAATTACTAATTGACAACTTTAGCATCTTATTTTCTAGAAAAACAAATAATCATTAATCTTTAAGGACAGAATATGTGCTGTTGAGGAGCTTAATATGTATATGATTACATCTTTTTCCGAATGATATTTTGCCGTATCAATAAAAAATGAATAAAATGTTGTGAAATGCAAAATAACTACCAGAAAGTAGAAAAATACACTAATGATGAGTTATCGTCTTTACATTGTAGGAGGGAGATTGTAAGATGTAATGTAAGGCATAATCTTGAGTAAGTAAATGTAGTATAGTATAGAGATGCCATTAGTATTTAGTATATATGAAGACTAAGCATTTCAAATCAAGTTAAAACTTTAGTCTGCATAAGGTCTTAATCAAGAGTTAATATGATAAGTAAAAATGTTTTAACAACGTATTCAAAGCTGATTCAAGACTCGGTTATTAAAGTTTCGAGAAATTTGGCACCCTTATTAAGCATCAGCCACACAAATGAATTCTGTCTAAAAGATTTTGGCATTTACGTCGTATTTTACCGTCAGTGGGTTTGTTATTGATTGCTGGCAAATCATTGGCAAACACATATTTTAAGAAATGGTTGCACAAAGAATGGCAGCAATTCATCATGATAACCCTGGTTAACTTCAAGTAGCACAAATTAGCCGTGAATAATACCCTTAGAGAGAGTTATGTATAAGCGCATTGTACTGTAAGTAAGTATGGATAATCTCAAATGTCCATGTACCTACGTAATTCTACGCGCTGTTGTATGCACATCTTTCTCAATTACTTTTATTTGGGATTGATTCGGACCATCTATTTAATATTTGTCAATAAGATAAAAATAAATGCTGTTGAAAAGATGAGATGAACCAAAAATAAAAAATTATGAAATTGAGAAGTGCGCCTTAAATCATGACACAAACAATTAATCCGCCTGTGTCCATACAGTAAGTTAGAATGACTATACATACGTTGCTGCTTTGAGTTTGTTAGTAAAGATGAGAAGGTGCAAAATGTATTTTGAAAATACAATTTGTCTTCCCTAAATTAATAACCATTACCTCAGGAGTCGAAAATATTGATTATTTACTGATTTGCCGTTTACTATTCACCAGCACTTTTCAACTTGGAAATATTTATCTATGGAAATTGAATACATTGCGTAGCAGTTTTGTATTGTCCAATGTCCTGGGGAACAGCAAAGAACGGAATTTAGAAAAAATCTACTGTCTAGCGGAGTAAAGCATATGTATGAACGAGTTGTATGTGACGGCTGAAAGCTTGAAACCTAAGATATTACAAATATTGTTATTCAATTTATTACTTGTCCAATTTAAGGCACTTCACGTATCTATACTATTAACAAACTAAAATAAAAACGGTTCACAACTTCACTAATATTAACCGCAGATTCGTACTTATAATATGGCACGATAGACGAATCATGATGATCTATAACGTGAGTGTTCAACGTATCCATGCATAAGCTTGGTTTTATGACTGATAATCCTAGGTGGGATGTATATCTGTGGGAAAAATATGTCTACAAGAATACTTACAAAATGAGAGAGGAGAAAAATACAAGTAACGATCAATGTAATTAACAAAATAAGGGACGGTTGAAGAAAAGCAGGATTATAATAAATGCATTGTAATTTGAATGATGCATGGCTTATTGATCGAAATCAATAAAAACCCATTGGCTTTCCAATGTTGAAATATGGATATGATATAATGAAAAGAAGAGAAAGTTTGACTAGCGGACGGCAGGCTAAATATTATACACTGTGGATGCATGTTACATATTACAAACTTTAATGTAGTTTTTTTGTAATACACTTTAAGTATGTAACTATTTTGGTAACTTTGAAGGACTTACTTCAGTTGTCACTGCCAACGATCTTGATAGCACACATACTAGAAAAACTCTGCGTCTCAGTTTAATGCAACTTTAATTGATTGACCATCTAATTGCTGAATGATTACATATGTACTACGCGTATATTTTTTTCCAGTAAATATGCGCACTTTTTATGCAAAGTAATGGTTTTCATGTTTTGATTGTGTATCGAACAGAACACTTTTGTCAGCAAATTGGGGAAGCAGAATTGAATATATAGAGATATTGTGTCTGAGTGTTTGTACTTGTATAAAAATGACAAAAATTGCGTTGAATTTTCTTTCGAATTCAAATCTCATTTGAAAGCTTCCATAGTTTACATAGTTCCACTCCTTATAGATGGGTTTGTAGGCGAATGCAATGAATCTATCCTTGAAGCTCTGAAACGATTATCATGATAGTCAATTAAACACTCTACCCAATTCAAAACAGTCAGATGCAAGCTTTAGTTTATTTTAAGGATTTCATACAAAAAGTATGCAATGTGAAAAAGGATTGGAATGTTAAATTTTATTAAAAATTGTACGGTATTGTTTATCTCATCTCATTATGCACAGTCGAATCGAATTTTAGTAGAGTTTTATCATTACATAGTTTTAATAATAAAAATAATTATAATTACTCGGTTTCCACAACTCTACTTTCCTATATATAAAATAGCAATAATATGACGATATACACATACACATACGTTAAATATGGTGTCAGTTTAGTTTGTTATCATCATGCCATATTGTGCCCCACACAACTTCATATTACATTGTTCCATAATATTCCATTCTTGATGGTCTGGTGCACTGTTGTTTGTAACAACTGTAATCTTTTCAATACATGTAAACGTAAAAGTCCACAGCAGCAGCAGCTCACCCATGTCTCTCTCAGATGTTCATAAAGGTAGATAATACGTAATACGTACACATCCAATCCACCAACAACCCAAGATGCACGCAATAAAAACTAAAAGATTCACGATGATGACGATGTTTGCATTACATTATTGCATACTCTTCATGTCTTTTTTTCAATACTCCAAATTCCAATTCTTCAATGCTACATAGATCATTTAGATAACTTCCTTGTTCTGTACGCAATTTGTTTGTAAAATCTGACTACTTCTGCGTTCCAATTCCAAATAAACATGTTATGAGAATATTGATATTATTGAGCAAAGCAAGATGTTGCATTTATTGTAAAATTATGAGATGAAAAGATGCATATTTGACCTTTGTAAGTAAAATAATATAACTACTACTGGCTGGAATCGCCGTTTCCCTAGTTAGCATCATTATTACGATTATCAGTAGTAGTCTTACCAATGAAAATAGCCATGAATATTATAGAAGGTATATATACTAACTAAGCGCTACATTGTCTACTACTCAGTCTCAGTGGAAATAATAAATAAAATGTAAATCGTAGCAATATTTTAACTCAGGTGTGGTTATTGCTTATTTGTGGAGTCAGGTTAGTTACTGTCAATTGCCCAATATCATAATCATTATAGTCAATGTTATGTGTGTTTTCATTAATGTTTATGTACTGAGATTTATTTTATCAGAGAATATGTCCCATCATCACGAAAACCATGTATTTGATTTAACACCATTTTCCTAAGTCCCAGTTTATTGACGATCGTTCCTTATTCTGGAAATTTAACAGATAATAGGTAATTAGTTTTTGTTGTGAGAACTTTTGCGCAACTAATCCCATTGCCTGAAAATAAGTTAAGAAGAATAGAATGGGCAGGTATGTAAGAAAGTCATCTGTTGTCTTTCCTCTGCACATATGAACAGATCATCCAGACTGTAAAACTCTTGTCAGGTTTTCGGAGAATTATGACAACTAAATAGTATATAATAGGCGAGGATGTTTCCAATTTGTTCAAATAAAATTATTATTTTTCTGCCAAAGAATGTCCTATAATTGAAATTTAAACCAATTTTGCGACCTGACCTAACCATTCATTTACCATGAAATCACTAGATGCATTCGAGGCCAAATGGTGATAGGTAAGTAAAATAGCCAGATTGACATTGGTATAAGTGTGGACATGATGTTTAGACGATGCTCAGTAGCTTTGCTAATTTAATGAGATGAATTCTTCCGTTTGCGGACTTTGAAAAAACGACATGTCCTCCTATTTATTGGGGTGTGAGCTCAATCAAGCTGTACCACCCGAAATCGATAAAACTGAAGGATTATCGTATTTGCAGCTTAATTTTTTTAGACAGACACACGCCTATATACTACATGATGAGACTATGAAGAATTACTTTTACGAAAACTTTAAATTTTATTCAAACTCATGTTTGGCATGCCGTGTAATATTATGTGACTTCGATTATAGTCAATAAAACTTTAAAACAATATTACCTTAATTGCTTCTCATATAAATATATTGTGGATTT
This sequence comes from Entomobrya corticalis, assembly GCA_034694325.1. Lineage (NCBI taxonomy): Eukaryota > Metazoa > Arthropoda > Collembola > Entomobryomorpha > Entomobryidae > Entomobrya > Entomobrya corticalis. The sequence goes on from JAQFYG010000101.1 coordinate 37,758, forward strand.
CCTCATGGTCATACTTAACAGCAAACCGTAGTTATTATCAATAAAAATTTGCAACCGCATTTATTAAGACATTCATAGAATTTAGAAGAAAACAAGCTGGCCTACCTATATATTATAGTGTATTAAGCCAACGCAAATACTCGGAGCAATGATAATGAATCTTGCATTAAGAGATGCAGGCTTTCAAATATTGAGTCTATAGAAACCTTGAAGATTGTATTTTTTGGAATTGTGGGCTTGATAAAAATTATTTTATTGCTTTGAGTAGTAACTGTCTAAATTTGTCATTTGATTTCGAAATAATCTTGAAATTAAATATTAAAATAAATGCTAGTTAGCAGTAAAAAAATATTTATGGTTTAGCGGAATCTTAAAAATGTAGATGTGTTCTACACTCACCTATGATCAAACTTGATCAGTACCTATCTAAATTCGTACAGATGTAGAATGCTGAAAATACTTGCGTAACTACGAAATACACAAGATGTCTTACAACCTACATTTTGGATCTAATCTTAAGATATGGACATCCATAACATTTACAACAGTAAATCTAAAACCTTATACTTTTATTTGAAGCAAAACATTATGGTTTTATAAGTAACTATATGATTATGTTTATAAAAAGCCAATTCATTTACATGACGTAATTAAAAATTAATTTCGCATTCTGTAGTCTTGTAAGCAATCCCAAGACGCCCCAATCTTTTATCGTTTACTTAAAAACCAGTTGGCAGTTGAGAGATAAGAAGTTGTGAACAGTCATTTGGTACTAGTACTACCAACTGGAAATATACAGTCTTGCTCATTATCAATAACTGAAACCGTCGCATTTACTTACGATTAGTAACTAGAATTCATCGATCAACATAAATCACAGCATTAATGAACTGCATTTTAAATTACATTTTTCGTTTTCAGTTTTGGTTGCATTTTATATTTATGCGGACAGAAGAAGAATGTAATAAATGCCACCTCTATTTTACCATACACAGTTAAAATGAAGTTCCAAAATAAAACTACCAAGCATACACATTTGTACTCTTGTGCTTCGCATTATTTATCCTCTTGTCCTTGATGATAGGTTTGGTCGAACAGCTTTATGGAATGTGCTATGCAAGAAATAAGTACAAATATTCCGCATAATCCTTTAGCCTTGTTTTTAAAAAGACAATGCATTTTTACACGTATCACTGTCTCAATAATGTATAATAGCAGGTTATGGGGAATTCTTGAAATACAATAATGTTTGCCGTAGCTGCACACAACTACAATTTGCTGCCATACTGTTTGCTTGTCTATCAAGTGTCACAAAATTACAAAAGAGTAAGAGCTATCACAAAATACTGCGAATTTCATAAAAATGTAGAAGGTCAACATCAATAAAAACGGTCAATACTTCTTTAATTTTATTCCAAACCTAACGAAAACTATAGAAATAATACAACTCATTTCTCGCAATGTTGTTAAAAATTTCCTTGCAAAAACTGTAATCAATATATTCAAATTATATCATCATTTCATCATGTTTGACGAAAGATGACAACAGGAGCCAAAACTTTCTTCATTTTATGTAAGGATTATCAAAATAACGTTTATTTTTAATTTCGCTACTATAGGGACAACCCATGGAATCACTCCAGTATATGTATCGGGTATCTAGTTTAGTTTATGCATGAAAAGTCGATTTCCTGACCTTTGAAATGACAGATTACACAATAAAAATTGTCAAGTCCTACTCTAAACTACATACCCAGAGTCCAGAAAACAGAAATCGCAAATTGAGCGAGGCTTGGTAACAACCAAATCCATAATACGAATACACATTTTCAATTTCTTTGTTTAGTTACATATACGATAAGACTTGATAGTTTTAATACGACATTGGGAAGGTAAGGAAATTTTGGCTTTTCATCATATATATTGATGTGCAATACAATGGGATGTAAATATGAATAAAATATACTAGGCAGATTTAAATTAAATAAAAATGATGTTGGAAGATTTCATTTCTGGTCTTTTGCTTAGCATGAAATGTATACGAACATGTACTAATGACGGGCTACAAGTTACAACGGCATGATTGAAATGGTCAACCGGAAATTGAAGAAAATGACTTGTATTGTATATTATTAATTACAGCTCATTTGGGCCTCGGCCCATGGAGTATCATTAAACAAGCATTATTACATCTTGGAAATTGTCAAAATAAGAAAATGACTTGTCAATCTAATATGAAATGCAATATCAAATAGTTTAAAAAAGCAAAGTCCAACCATTGGTGCTAACTGCTGTATTTGTGTGATAAAACTTTCGCCAACATTGACTCTGCCACGAAACTTATAAAAATGATTGATTCAATTAAAAAATTCAACAAACTTTTTCATCCAACATATTTTCAACTAATACAATCCCACTAAAAGAACTGTTCCACTTATTGATCGTTCGCTTAATATTTTTCAATTAGTATGTCATACCACAAGAACTATTTCGGAGTTATTCTCTCAACCCGCCATGCCACAGAGACTATGCTAAATAGAGACTTTGTAAATGCAAGCTTTAAATAAACTTGGCAAACCGGAATCATGGAGCGCTTGCAAATTTAAGTTACAGCGAATACGGTAATTTGCAGGTCCTGAACGGGCACCTACAGGCCCTAAAATCAAAAGGATCCTTCCTCTGGATCCATTTTATGTGTATACAAAATTTGGTAAAAATTTATTAAGTAATTTTCAAGTTACAGCAAAAACGGTCATTTGCAGGTCCCTAACGGGCACCTGCAGACCCCGAAATCAAAAGGGTAATTTCCCTGGATCCATACTATGTGTATACAAAATGCGGAAATCGATCGAGCCGTTCTCAAGTTATATCAAGTACGGACGGCCTGGCGGCCCTATCATAAGGATTTTGTCATGTAGCGGACAAGCGCTACATAACAAATAAATAGTTGTTGAAATCTTATACAGGTGCATATGAATCTATTATTTTAAAGGCATTTTAAAACATAAAAAGGTCATATCTGTAAAGATGGCACCGAGATATGTAGTTCACAAAAACATATTATGGTAAAATTGTACAGATAAACGATATACGTCAATACAATTATATACTCACGACCATTAGACCATTTCAACAAAAGTAAAAGACAGATACACAGATTTGATGTTACGCAGAAATTACACTGCTTCCCTTTTGAGCAGCATAAAAATCCAATGAAAGGTGAATGGTATTGAATCGGTAAAAGAACGCAAAAGAAAATCTACAAATACTTAACGGAAGCAAGTTCTCCTGCATGAGTGAAAGCATAAATCCGTCAGTACTCTCACTCGAAGCGCTACCATTTTCCCCAGTCACCAGTCGTGCATACAATAATTTCAAAAGCTTACACAGAAGCAACATTAAAAGCAGAACAGTTCGATGGAGGAAACATCATCTGAAATTTGCTGCGTGTGTGTGTATTTTGAGTATTTTGACTTAACCTCGCTTTTATATCTAATCTCTTTAGAATGCAAGGAACCCTCTTACGTAGCATGAACAGCGCTCCGTTCTCATTCATTTACAAAATATGCATAGGCATGAAGAAAAACGTCTATAATATGAGATCTTTTAATAAGATAAGAATGCTTGTATAATACCGAGATATGAAAATTACTTCAAAAATTCTTCTTTTTATCACAATAAAAAGTCCAGCAAAGGTTCTTATGACATTATTAAATTCTTTTCTTCAAACCAAACTCCGAGCATTTTTATGTTGTATTTTTTAATCGAAAATGTTTCTATACAGGATTGTATACATACGTAAGTCAATATGCATATGTGTAATCATCATTTAAACAATGTGAGAAGCCAAAATTCCAGCATATCAATTTAGAAACGCAATTAGAATTAACTATATCTGTCAACACTAATATTTATTAGCCAAATTGAATTCATCCTCCAGTTCTACTGGTACAAGCAGAGATATCCCTTCTATTATTCACAGAGGAAGGAGAAAGAAAGACAGGGCCAGTAGGGGCACAAGAGCAAATTTATTATTATTACCTAGTCTTTATGGAGGTTATACACATGCAGAGGAAATTCTATTATTCCAAAGAGAACAGAGCTTGATATCAAGACTTTCCACAAAAACTGTACAGAGCAGTCGCGACTCACGAGAAACTCTTTTTTTTCCTTTCTCTCATTGATTGTATCGTTATCGTTGAGCAATAGGTATAACATGTAGGTAGGTTTTGTCCTGTCTCCTGTTCTTTATATCAGACAGCTAACTTATTCTTTGCCTGTCTTGGCGTGTAAGTGTAATAGATTTCAAGTTGACTCATGTACGTTTAGGTATACAGTGAGTGTGTATGGTTGGCTTTCCTTTTCTTTCACTGCTTCCCTTTCCCTGGTTGCTATCTCTTTTCTCTTCTACAATCACTCTGGCTGAGATACAAATGCGTGTGCAGGAGAAAGATTCTCACACAAGAGCTTGATACAGTCTTGTGCTTATTATACTAAATAGACAACAGGGGCAAGGGCATCACGGTATGTCAGGTACAATTAAAGTGAAACTGCTTGCAATATCCTGTGTTTGTGAACATGTACTTTCCATATTCGCTACTACATTATTTAATCGGATCCGAATTACACAAAAAGCATTGGTGGTGATTGCAGGTCTATTACCACTGACTTTTCCTCTGTAAATATAACATACTAGATCCGTATCTAAACCCCAAATTGTTTTATACACGTCGTAACAATAAAAGTAAAAGTTTTTTTTTGGGAATGGAGAAATTACCCAGGAAGAATTGATAATATTTAGAGTACATAATATTCATTTTGGAAGGTGCTTGCATCATGTTTAGCATGTTGTTGTCGCGGAGTGGTGTTACTCAAGTTGCATCATTATGATCAACATTGCCAAAACTTTTCCAGTAAAGGAACTATTTTTTACATTTCTAAATTCCTAAGCTATAAAATCTTTTTTTGTTGTTGTCTTACTTTAAGCTTTTGACGGCACAAGTTCAATTACATCAGTCTAAACAATAGAATGAAAAGATAAATTTCAACCTATATTTTATGATATCGTTTTAACGTTCTTTTATAATAGGGTATTCAACTAAATTCTCTACAATGAATTGAGGCCAAATCAGCAATGCAGTTATACTGCATGTTATACAATTTAGAATTTGAAATGTAGCCCAGTAAATTACATACAGGAGCAAGAGAATATTATTTTTTAAGCAAATAATTTGTAAATTTATTGAAAAGGTTATAATTAATAAAATATTTGCTACTACTAATACACTCGTATCAATCGAGAACTTTGTATGTTTGACCGAGATGGTAAATTGATAGTGTAGTGGGCTTTACAGTGAAATAGCAGATTACATGTAATATTCAATATTATACATTGGACGTACTTCCATTTTAAAATAATGCGACCAAAGTGGTAACAACTTATTCAATAAGGTTTAAAGTGAACTAGTGGCTCGCTGAACAAAGGATTCGCGTAGTGTCAACACAAGGACTCATATTTCGGTAAGTAGAAACATAAATAAATATGCTGTAACAATAAATAAGCATTTCCAGGTAATTGGCGGCAGGTGTGCATACTGCATATTGTCTTATCACAATGCATGCATGATGAATTATGCTGCTTATTGTGTACCATAAAGACTTAAATACACGTCAGACTTCCTCCTCTTAAAGTATGTATTGAATATCTAAACATTGATGATAATGCTTAACAGACTAAATATTATATTGCAAAATGACATTGTCATAAAAAGTTCTAACGTGATTGACGCTGATAGTGATAGCCATACACATAAAGTCAATCAGGAAACGAGTGGGCTGAATAAATACACAAGCAGTTCATTTTTTGAGCTTTATCAGTTTGTTCAGTTGCCGATGTTGTGATTTTATCCTGACTCCAGTATACTGACCCTGTTCACCGACCAACTACTGAGCATTTATGTAACATTTCATAATTTTTCAGACATTGGTGTTTGGTTCAATAGCTAATAGTTTCTCTGGTGCATTTAACTTTACGGAAATGGGCATATCTATATAGTCACATTGACATGCAAAGAACTTTTGCTGTTCTAATTTCATATTCTCCTTGAGCAGAGAAAATTTTGCGTATGCTAAGAATATCATTGCTTATTAGGAACTCTTTCCCCAATGGGAGCTTAACTTTGTTTTTATGGTCTTCATAGAAAGATCCGCATTAATAAAATGTTTACATTTTTATCTCTGAAAGAATTGTACATGTCCTTAGAATTATTTATCAATACAGAAGCAGTTAACCCTGCATTTTTTTATTCAATAAAATAAACAAACAAATAGGTCAGTTAAAAATTAGAAAACTTGATCAAGAAATTTTATTTGTAAAGTTTCAAGATGCACACACTAGTGGACTCCCATCATCATAAACCGGAAGACACTCATTCCACAAATTCCGACTCCGTCATTGGTTGTGGAGGAAGTGGATTTCGAAGAAAGCCCTTGCAATTGTTGACAGGGATTTTCGGCAGAAAGAACAACAGAAAGGATGCTGACAGTGTTTCAGAGCAAGGCGAGAAAAGTTTCTACATTACGGACGAAAGTGTGAATGATGTGTGGGAGGGATTTGAGGACATCCCAGAACCTCGAGAAGCACTTCATTCTCCTTACCACGCGCGCACAATTGATCAAGACATGGAAAACTTGAGATTGTCTCGACAGGACAACCCTTATCTACAAGTATGCACAAATAATAACATTGAATAGCTTAATGTGCTGTGCATAAACGAAGACACATGAGTCATCCAAAGACATTATTGTAAGTACGTATTAATTGTAATCATTTTAATTGCGTTCCTCTCTCATAGGTTTTAGCAAGTCGTGAGTGCCTCAATGAGAGCGACGATGGAAGTGAATACGAAGAAAAATCACTGATGTCAAAGGTATCAACTCAATTTTCCTCCAATGGAAGTTCATATGAATCCAAAGCTCATATAAAGCTTATTTACGCTTTCTCTATACACTGAACTTACTTCATAGTATTTTGGCGACCATTTACATTTTGATTTAATTTTCAGAATCCAAAATGTGGGATGAAGGATCCGTTGTCTCTCGCCGAAGTTCACGCTAGGCTTGTTCGTAGTCCACCACCGGTAATGTGGACTCGCAATAGGAATTCAGAACCATCGTTTGCAGTCTTGTCTTCTTTCCATTCCACAGATCAAGAGTGCGTATTTCAGTTCCCTCCTCATCCCGGAGCACGCTTATTGACGGATCCTAGTCCAACCCCGACTTGTCGAAGTCACCCATCTACTAATATCATTTCAGCGAATAGTCGCTTTTTAGGGCCTTTGGATTATGGATTAAGGTTCCGAGAAAACACGCTGGACGATGTCACTGGGAAGTTTAATCTGTCTCCACAGCCGCGTCGTCGACCCGAAGGAAACAAAGCAAGACCATTTTCAGATTTCAACTCGTGATTTACTTTTCATGAATGAGTATTAATTTATCATGCTGATTAACTACCACAAACAACCTGGCTCCTAAATAATTGTATGTAAGTGCTGCTATTATTGCAGCGTGTACTTTTTCCAATTTTTCTGAAGGTCTGTCGATTCAGTTGCCCTTGATTTCTAAGTCCTTTCTAACTTAGAACTGATTTTATACAGAAATGCAACCATTTTAAACATCATCAAGGTTTGTTCCAACTCAAAAATAAGTGAAAAATGTTTAAGACAATGTCATTGTGCTTGATTAACATATAACATAACGCATAGGTCAAGGTATGTGACAAAAAAGTTGTAAAAAGTGTAATCTAAAATCCGGATACAACTCTACAGAGATTTTTCAATGTTGTTCTCACGACATTACAGCTGCGACACCAATCAAATTTACCTTTTGAGTTAAAGCCTTTTTGGTACATGCATTGTCTTAAATATTCTGGGGCAACTTGAGATAGCACAATTTTTTCAGATATTCAGATTGACATGAATCACTGTGAGATAACACTTCTCATACGACGCATGTCTTGCTGAATATTGAATTATGTAGTTCTTCCTGTCTTATAAGTATGTAGTTGATTTTAAAAATTAAGTATAATATCGTCAACAGTAAACAAAGCCAACAATGTTATTACTTAAATGCCACGTAAGTTCGTGTTGACAAATGCCACGTAATGCACGAGGGTTTCACCATTTACCAACGAACTTTCAAAAGCCTTCAAAAACTTGAAATTCATCGAAAAAAATTACGCATTGTTTTCTTTATTTCTATAAATAACTATTGGCGATTCTTGTTGATACAGCGCAATATGCATATGTGCATTCATTACAACAACTTACGTTAGTAAGAAATTAATAGTATGATCAGGTAACTAAATTTAAATAATAGCGATACATTTTTCAAATCAAACAGTATTTTCGAAAATCTTATAGGAAACTTACTAAAGTGTGCACTGATTGCGGTGAACGGCAATGTCCAACTTAGACGAACTTCAAGTGTCATACTTCAAGTTAAATTTTTACAATAAAAATACTATTTGTTAGTGAGTAAATTATGGAAACTTAGCAGCAATATATAATTCACATCCACGATTGAACATTTTAGTAAATATTTTAAATTTATACAGTAAATCATAAAAAAGGAATGCGAAGATTAATCAAACAGAACTAGTAATGAACATGTGTTCATTTTACTTGGGTAGGTAAGTTTATCTAATCCAGCGTAAATGTAACAAACATAAACGCGATTAATTATAGAAAGATCAGTAGTCAAATTACAGCATTTCTTTTTATGAAATCCTAATATATTTATTTCCCTGTAATGTATATTTTGACAAATGCAACCAACATTCCAAAGTTGCTGGCACAATTTTTCTGAAAAACAGTGTCATTAGCCACTTAAGAAAGAAACATTAGTTTAAAACATTAAAGAATCTCATAAATATTTCATGTAACGACCAGTTAATGTCATAAGATATACAAGTTACATATAACTGAACTCAACACTAATCTATAAACTATTGTACTTCCAATTGGCGAAAGATAATATAATTAAGTATTTTAAATATTGAATCTTGAAATCGACAAGTAAACTAGATTTCATACATATGCAACTACATGGTGCGTATGGTTTACATATTTTCAGAAAAATACGAGATTATTGTTTATATTCACAAAATGCTTCTTTAAAAGCCGACTGACTGTGCTGTAAGAACCTGAAATCCAAACTGAAGCAATGCAGTCACTACAAATAAGTACACAATAAAACATAATACTACATTTTTGTAATCGATTAAGTTTATAATGCACTACAACTTTATCTTTTGTAGCGTAAATTTGGAATGTGTTAGAATTAAATTTACACACATTCGGTACAATCAAAGTGAACTACAAAGGTTTGGAAGGTCGAAAAATATTTAGCATCTATTCCACATAATATAAGTGCAAACGCAGCAATTATCAATTATTTGGTCTGAGCATGTAATTTGAATACAAATATATATGTACATTTCTATAAGTTTATAATTATTTGATCAGCTAATTTTAGTTCTAGAATCCAGCCATTAAGTAGCAATAAACTGCATTCGATGGTCAATTAACAGAAATCAGAGGTACTTCAACTTTCTTCTAGCGATTTTTATTAATAATGAAACAATGAGGTTGTGCATACCTCCGTATGACAAAGAAACTTGCTCCTTGTTATTATTATTTAGTTCATACCACAAGACTTAATTAGATTTAGATGGCAAAAGTTAACTTACAAATGCAAGATTAAAAATCCTCCTTAAAAACTCAGAAAGTAATAAGAGGCAAAAATAATTTGTGTGGTGGAATGATAAATATGAGTTTGTTCAAAGTAAAAGTTGATTTATGCCATATTCCAATCATAATGACATAGCGATTCAGTAATTCCTGATTAATTTAACACCTACTTTTAATTATCGTTGTGGAACCAACCTAACTTAACCTTAAGTTGTGCAGTTAACGGGAGCGCCGAAAAAAATAACGAAAAAATAATCTGTAACATATTTACATATAAAGTAGCAATACGCAAAATGTAAAATAAAATACGTTTGGTGTATTAATGTACTTGTACTACGGCTAATATCGTCAAACTCTTTTTTTTTAAACAATTTTAACTTAACTCATCAAACTTTACATACCTGAATTATTATTTTATATTGTAATCTGAAAATTTTAAATTCCGATATAACGTATTTTATTAAGCGGCTTCATACCAATATTCGCTAGTTTTTATAAGTCAAATCACAACACTGACGAAATGTGAAAAATTATGTATATTGTCTGTGTGAATCTTAACCTGCAAATTATATAAGATGACGTGAGAGTTTCTTTTGTTTATCACCAATAAACAAAACCGACTGTTTAATTGTTCTGTACTTGGGCAAATAATCCTTAAAATATTTTAGAACTGACCACAATACATGAACCTTAACTGGTTGGAACGTAATCTCAAAAGCTATTCAATTGTTATGAAATTCAGCTGGTAATGCTATAAATTCACTGGTTCCAGTTCCGATATCGAGTTGACCTGATTTAGAACACGTCATATTTTTATTACAATCATGTACACGAGAAATGCATCTGCACTTGCGTAAAATTGTGTGCTGTACACTCAAAATACTTAAAATTGGCAATGTGCATTAGTTTATTAACTAAGCTTCTTTGTACTTATACAAATCAAGATACATGGCTATTCTAAAATTATGTAATTGATAATAATATTGTTGTCTAACCATGGTCTGAAACGAGTTAAATATCAAACGATATTTATGAGTAAAAGTTATTTTCTGCAAAAAGCAAAACAGAAAATTTAGTTTCCAAAAATGTCGTTTAGCTAAAGCTAATAGTTAGCAAATTCGAAGAAATGCACAATTTGAGGATTTTTCAAAATTAGTGTGATGATGTATTCAAAAATGTCTATTACACACAAATTCAGATGTAACTATTTTTTTGATTTTACTTGTGCAATTATATTTTGCATATACACACAAAAATGTAAAGAAAACTGCAAGTGTTCTACTCCACCAAAACCTCATGCACAAAGGTGGTAGGTAACTGGTAGTTAATTATTGGATAAAATACAACTTTGTAATTTTAAACAGAGATGAATGATTTAAACATGTTCCAAATTTCTCGAGTGTTTTGAAACTCGTCAGTTTTTGTCTAAGCATCATCACAGATTTACAAACTAACTTGCACCATTTTGAGTGCAAGCCTTTTAACAGTAAGTGTAATGTAATACGAAGACAACGTTGTATTGACTCAAAACAAAATATTTTTGAAATCGGCGAATACTGTTAACTAAATTTTAAAACTGGTTGTACAAAAAATGATGTGTATTTTTAAATACATTAAGCATTGATATAAATTACAGTCCTCTAAAACTGTATCAAGTCATTTTTTTAAACAACCATACGGAAAAAATTCAACTTGTGTTGCACTGTCGATAACATGCGGTATGACACTGCAGCTATTCATGCATCACAAATTCTAATTGCTATAGGGAATTAAACAAATAAAAATGAATTAAGGTAGTTGCCAATTGCAAGTAACGAGTGTTTAGAGTAGTAAGACAATGAAAGAAATAGTCCTGGACACCTTCGTTCGTAGAAAGTCAGGTATCTGGATGAATCATTAATCATTATCCTGTGGGCACACAGATTTAAAATTGGGTTTGTTTTTGGTATGCGAACAATAAGTGAATAGTGTGGACGTTTTTGTAATGAGGAATACGAAAGGTTTTACAAAATAACATTATGGGAGCTGAAATTGTATTTTGAAGATTGATACACCAGTTGAACTGATTGGTTTAGTGTAAGATGAAAGAGTTAATGTTATCATTATGTACTTGTGTAATAAGCGAATAAACTTGTACAATAAATAAAAAAGGGGCTTTTTTGATCAAATGACTCTTATTTTAAAGCATACAATTCAATGACGGAAATGATTGTCATAGTTCATTGAAGTTTTAAGCGGAGATCAAATCTAAAACACAGAATCAAATCTTAAATGAGAGCCGAGAGTCCATGAAGGAGATTCGGTTGCTAAGACATTATCATATACCACCTCTTCAAATTATGAATTAGACTACGAACCAAAAAGACAAATATTATACTCGAATTGATGCATACACTATACTCATCAAAGGAGGAGAATTTTTCCTTCTATAGAATGTATTATACTTATGTATACTATTTGATTGAAAATGGCCAGACTTTTGGTGGCAATATTTCTACAAAAAATCAGGCTCATGCTCAGGCTATGTGGCATTGATTTTACAGGACCTGTATTCCGATTTTAAAAACTGTATGCGTGAGAGAACAAAGAATTCAGATGTGAAGTGAAAAGAAGTCCAATACCATGGTTTGTGCATAGTGCATATGACCTCTGTATTCTCTCTCTTGTCAATCGGTGGAAAAATTGAAGGCCTCAAGGGTTATCACATTGAAAAGTAAAATGAAAGTTGAATTACGTTGAAACGATATGTTAATTAAAGCTAGCCATTTTCAAACAAACGCCCCACGTATACACATCTTTACTTACCAAAATGTCTTTACACTTCTTAAGAAATGGACCAATACAGAAATTTTGAGGAGCCCTATTGCCTATTATTGTAAAATTAGGGACAGCTCTGTACAAGCACGATTTGGCGAAATTGTCAATCTGAACAAGTCATGGCATGGCAACAACATAACAGCAGCATCTATTTAATCTATATATCTGTACCTAATTAACATGGAATTCCCGATTTACAGAATAAACATTTTTGGCTTCGGCACGATGACAGTGCAAGTTGAAATGTCTTATTGATTTATGAAATATCTCACAGGAACAAAAATAAAATTTAAAAGGCATTGACAAACGTTCAGCTATCAAATCCTGCCTTGATTAGACGGAAACCATTGTTCTCATATTCTCATGTTCGTGTAAACGGAAACTTCAGCACACCCTTTTAGCAATTAATGCACCTCCCTTATTTATCTTCACTCCGTCATTCTGCTGTCGGCAAAATTAATCTTTTTGTAATCACCACGCAACATGATGATCAATTAACAAAACATTTTCTGATGTCGGAAAGTTAATATAGTATACAGGAAAAGCATCATCATTAGACATTCAACACATTATCGCCATTTCATTAGAATCATCATTCGAAACTAGAGCTTAGAATCCTCACTCCAATGATGGAAGATAAACTCGCTGACAAATTTGCTAATTTTATTTCCTAATTGAAATACGACGGTAACTTTGTAATGAAATCTCCTCAAGTGCAACGTTTTTCAACTGACAGGCATTCATTCAAATTGTATTAGTACATAATATGTTGGTAGCAAAACCTGCGTAAAATACCAAAACTTTAAGTTTAAATTCTACTCTGCGCTTTGAAAGATGCCGGCGGCGGCATCGAATATTAAAAGCGTTTCATACATCTGCTTTTTCGTTTTCCCAGTGGAATAAATAATCTTTCGCAGTTTCCGTATGTACCATTTAAAGCACACACAACTGATGCTGATGCCTCTCCGGAAATGGAAATCATCCGATTGTAATTTGCCATGTCCCAATGCTGCCGAGCGTGGAAATGACTAAAATACCTGTAATGCGTTTAGCATGCATCATGTATCTAGAAAGTTCGACGTAAGTATTTACTACGTATTGCTGTTATGTTGGCATTGCTTATGGATTACAGATTTCAATTCCATATTTCCAATCTCAGTATTGCATAAATAATAATAATAAGAAGAATATGTTGTGTTGTAAGTAAGTAACTTGATGATAGCTCGGATATGAAGTCGTGTTGCCAACACTGGTAACAGTAAGATTTATGTTCATAAATTGCTGCTCGTGTAGGTCTGTGAAGCGAACGGAACAGGACGAATGATGAAATCTTTTACTCTGATAAAACTTTACTCTAGTGTACAACAAACAGAGCTTTAGTTTAAGATTCCAGATTGAACTGTAAGGCAATAATTACAATTCTAACACCTATAACTTTCAATATAACCCAATTTCTATCTGCTGTTTCATTTCTTGATCCATAATGTTTGTCTGTATTGATTACTCTCCGATTTGGAACGAAACGTAATTATTTACTGCCGTTAAAACAAATAAATAAAAATTACCCACGTACGATCCAAAATGTTTGTAAATCAGCTTGCTTATATTATGCTTGAATTTGGAAATTATATTTACCATGCATTGCAAATTACATTAGTCGTAGCCATAGTTAATCATAGTATTTCGTAATTGTTGTTCCACTTGGCGTTTCTATTAGAGATGCGTCTAAATTTCACGCTAGATTAAATGTCCTAGCAGAAAATAGATAATAATAAATACTATGCTTAACTGAATGATTTTACATTTTTTCTTTAATATAACAAAATACTCAGGAAGGTAGACCATATATGTACTAAAGGGAGCTGTCTCGCCACGGTAATTTTTGGGCACCCATAGAGTGATGAATTTTGGCGGTCTGTGACGTAGTATTCAACCCACTATGAAAATATTTTTTTTGTTTACCTGTGTTTCCTACATCTTGCTTCTAACAAACAACAGCATATCCAAAAATATTTAACATCTTAAAACTATATTAAATCATTTAAAAAGTTCGAAAACATGCC